>CACVCL010019914.1:0-94653 GCA_902729485.2 Mus minutoides | reverse complement strand
CTGGAGTGTCTGAAGACAGCTACAGTCTACTTACATATAATAAATAAATAAATCTAAAAAAAAAAAAAGAAAAAGAAAAGAAAAGCAATGTCCTAGTTAAGATAAAACATAAAAACAAAACAGAAAACATTATAGTTTATTTGGTTAGAATTAGAAACATTTTCCCTATTCCCTTTTTATTAATAAGGAGGAAATCAATAATATGTCACATTCACAGACAAAGCAAACATGTACCAGTAACTAAGACTGCTACTGTCATTGCGGTGCCAAAAGCAACTGTGGAAGAGAAGGTTTGTTTTGATTCTGGTTGCAGGGGGATAAGAGTCACGAAGGTAGCAAGGCGTGGTAGCAGGCCTAGGAGCAGGAAGCTGAGAGACCATAATTCCCTCCACACACAGACAGCAGAGAGAGCCAATCAGACAAGAGCCACCAGGACCAGCCCCCAGTGACATACTTCCTCCAGCAAGGCTGCACCTCCCACACCTCTCCAAACAGTGCCACCAACTACTCCAACATTTCACAGATACCCCCAGTGAACATCACAACAGTCCTAAGCAAGAGCTCCAAAGCCCAAAAGGTGATTGTTTTCCTTACCCTGAGCAGACGCTCTCTCTTCCTGTGTGCGATCTCCTTTAGGCTTATAAAATTATTTCTCTATTGTCATTGCTCTTTTTCAAGTACCTTTCAAATGTCCTGCAGCAGGGGCATACAGCTTATATTTCAGTGTTCCCATGAACCTGCATAAGGCCTACCGCATGGTCACATTCCATAACGTTTTGATGAATACATAACAACACTTGTTTACCTGCATGCCATGATTCTCCACCGCCTTCCCTTATGGAGTCAAAGTTCTGGGCGAGCCAGGCTGTGTGGGAGCCCAGTCTACACCCATTCTTCAGGCTTTGGTTTTACAACTCCTTTTCTCTACCTGGATTCAGCAAAGGTAAAGGAAGTGCCCTTAGGTGCACCCGACCTACCCACTCACCATACAAGCAGGGCTCTCATAGCTAACAAGAAATGCAGCCTCAAGTTGAAGCAAGATGCATGTTCCCTGTCAGACTTGCAAGTTTAAAAGCACAGCATCTGAGGCTGGAAGAAAAATCAGGCCTACCCCTGCATGGGAGTGAGCACAAACTCTCTACAAGGACATCAGCAATGTGTGCTAAAAGCCTTAATGACAGTTGGCACATTTGGACCGGACCCCGTGCACACTGTGTGAAGCACTACCTGGTTAAAATCAGAAACATTTTGTATGCTTTTATGTATCACACAGAAAATAAAATAAAAACTGTGCTGACCATTTCACTGCTGGGAGTTTAAGGCAAAGGGCAGAGAGGATTGTGGGTTATACTTAACTATTAGAAATGAATACGCGGTGGAATTTCAGAAATGGAGGACTACAGTCCACCCAGAGATGAGAATATTGCCATATTTGGAGAACAATAAGGGATAAAACTTCAAAGCCTATTGTGGGGGAAACTAAAATACATCCTATGGCTACTTTTAAAAATTGTTTTTCATGAATTTCGGATAGTTCAATTTTGCTGACTCAGGACACGGAAGTAGCGGAAGACTGGCTGGCGTTACTTGTTTCCAATGTCATCTCTACAATTGTGTCCCCTCCCTCCTAAGACTCTAACATTGTAACAGTGCAGCAAAAGAAATCAAGCCTCAATGGCCTAGAGAAGCAGATTTTAAAACTTCCTTGAAGACAAAGTGAAAGCAGATGGTACCTTAGGGCACCCTACTCCCACACACCCCAGAACAGGGTGGAGTGTTGCCGCCCAGAATATCCACAAAGAGCCCTGGGAAGAACAGGAGAGGCATGTTTCTGAGCAGAGCCTCTCAGAAGCTCTGTGCTTGGGGCCCATAAAGTTAAGGGTGAAAAGAAGGCAAAGAGCTGACATGCGCAGTATAAACTGAGGACTACCTGGTGAACCACTGCCTGAGTCTCCTCGAGCCTCACTGTGTGTGGTGAAAGCAAGTCCTTCGCAATTCAGAGGGCTCTCCTGAAGAGAACCAAGGAGCCTTTAGCACTTCCCATCCACGTGTACAGAAAGAATTCACGGGAAACAATCTTAGACTCAATGCTCCCAGAATGCTTTGCTAGGGCTTTATTCTGAAATATAAACAGGCCACATCCACACTGAAAACGAAAAGCTATCAGGCAACAGGTAGGTCAGAACTGTGGTGGTTAAATTCCCAAACCCAGGCGCTGAGACCTAACCACCTCTGATGGGATTCACAGGGACAGGGGCCTTAAGATGTCAGGGCAGAGCCCTCAGGGTGGATTAAGAGCTTTTCAGCATCGAGGTGAAAGCGGATCCTGGCATTCTTCAGGCACCAGACCTGGTGAGGTCTTGATATTGGACTTTTAGGAGCGAACTATGAAAAAGGAATGTGACGCAGTCTATGGTGTTTTGTTATACCAGGACACAGGGAATAAGAATGTAAATCCATGAATATTGGGAGAGTGACCCAGTGCAATGAAGGGAAGATCCTGATGTCTTGCTAAACTCAGAAATGATATAATTTGTATCTACTACTCTCTGAAGAAACAATTTATTTAAACAAAAAGCTAATGTGTTTGATTGCATTCTTTCCTAGGATTTTGGATTATCTTCTTTTATTGATTACTGACAACCTTTTTTTTTTTTTTTTTTTTTTTTTTGTTTGTTTTTCGAGACAGGGTTTCTCTGTATAGCCCTGGCTGTCCTGGAGCTCACTTTGTAGACCAGGCTGGCCTCGAACTCAGAAATCCGCCTGCCTCTGCCTCCCGAGTGCTGGGATTAAAGGCGTGCACCACCACGCCCGGCACTGACAACCTTTTGTTGTTGTTGTTGCTGCTGTTGCTGTTGCAGTTGTTGTTCCTTAGCAGTACATGGTAGAGATTTTGATCATCCAGGCCTCTCTCTCTGGGTACCGCATTGACTGTGTCTACAGTGTTCCTGGTGAGTTCGAGCACCTAGCAGTTCTGTAGTTATCTTGAGTTGTCCCCCTCCTCCCTTTAACACAGCTACTTTAATTTCTAGAATTTCCTTTCCCTGATAGAGTTATGAAAAGCTTCATTTATTCCTCCATGACTCTGGCAAACATAAATTTTGTTCTCTCTCTCCCTTTTTTTTTCTGCACTTATCACCCCTTCATTTTGGACTTAATCAAAAAGTTCCCAGGAATACAGTTTCTAGACAGGAAGCAGAAGCCTGCCAGTCCCCGCAGTGTTTGCAGGAGTCCCAGTCTCAGAGACATGGAGTCTTTGAATGTATGAACCCAGGCTTGTTCAGGGCCGTGGCTCTCTGCTTTATCTGGAATCTCCAGCGAACTTAGAGATAAAGAGTTTTTTCTTTTCTTGTCTCTTTCTCTACAAGACGAGCTATTATTGTGTTTCTTTTAGCTGGTTCTGTTTTTGGAGCTGCAATGTCGACTCTCCATGAAGGGCCCATGGTCCTCACCTTGAACTTACTTGTCTGTTAAGTTTTCCCTGGTCTGCGAGTCAACTCTCGTGGCCTCAGCTCCAGGAGGTTCCACATGGGAAACAATCACTGGATTGTTGGAACTCAGAGCCCGAACACAATGTGAGAGTTGTTCTAGTGTGGCTCCTGCTGACCTAAGAAGCTTAGTCTGCACAGCACAATCCCTGGGCTGACTTGAGAGGACGAGCGGGAGGCTGAGAATTGGCTGTGACTCTTCCCGTGAGGCAACTGAGTACAATTTCATATACAAGGACAAGGCTGGTGTAGAGGAAAATGACTCGGTTTTAACAGATGAGAAATGAAAGACAGGGGCTACATTTGGCAGCAGGGGCTTGGGGGGTGGTGGTGGTGGTGGTGGTGGTGGGTATTTTATCTTACAGCTTACAGTTCATTATAGCTTGTCAGAGGATGAACGGGAGAGGCAGGGACTGAAACAGAAGCCATGGAGTAGCACTGCTCACTGGCTTACTTCCCACTTCCTGCTCACTTTGCTTTCTTACACCACTCAGAACAACCTGCCCAAGAGAGGCACCACCCACAGTGAACTGAGCAGTCCTACAGCGATCACTAATGAAGACATTGCCCCACAGGCTTGCCTACAGGCAAGTCTTATGGAGTCAGTTCCTCAATTGAGGGTCCCACTCTACAGAGGGCTCTAGCTTGTATCAGTTTGTTAGAAACTAGACAGCACGCTCACTGACCTGATGCTTCCACCAGTGGATTTGAGAAGTTTGACTTATGATGTTCTCTGTTCTATAGCTTGAGAAGGGCATGGAATGGTTATCACGTTAGAGCACAGAACTTGGAGTAAGCCAAACCTGTGTTCCTAGGCCATCCCCACTCATGGTGGTCTAGAAAACACCATCCCATTCCCTTGGAGAGCAGAGATGTGTTTCTTTCCTCTGTTTATAACACACACACACACACACACACACACACACACACACAGAGAGAGAGAGAGAGAGAGAGAGAGAGAGAGAGAGAGAGATTCCTGTTTTAGTTAAAGAACATTTTCACAGTATATACTCTGGTCATAGTTACCCTTCCCTCCGGTCCTGCCAGATCATCCTCACCCCTCCCTTCCTACCCATTTGACCCCAAACTTCCTCTTCCTCTTTAGAAAATAAACAGGCAAATAAAAACAAACAAACCAGCATTTTACAAAAAAGAAAAAAAGTAAGTAAAACACACACACACACACACACACACACACACACACACACACACACACAGCAAACCCCATAAAAATACAAACTTGGAAACCATAATAAAAGAATATATATATATATATATATTCTTGTATATATAAATACACACACCCTAATAAAAAACCTGTTTCTATATCCCAAACAAACCAAACAAAGCTTTATGAGATGAAGATGCCACTGAGTTCTTTTGTGTTGGCTGTCTTCTGCCGGGCATGAGGCCCAACCTTCATTGTAGTCTATATACCCAGTGAGACTCCATTGGAGGAAACAAGTTTTTCCTTTGAGAGTGGCTGTCAGTTAGAGATGGCTTCTTGGTTAGAGATGGGAGCTCATGTCCATTAGGCAGCCCTCTTGGTGCTGGGATACATCTGACTTGGACCTGTCTCTCTGAGTTCATGTGCACATCAGTCCTGCTGTGTCTAAAGACACTGTCTCTTTGGTGTCCTCCACCCCCTCAGGATCTTCCAATCTTTCTGGCTCCTTTTCTGCATAGATCCCTGAGTCTCGGAGGAAGGAGGAAATGATAAAGACGTCCCATTTATGACAGAGAGTTCCAAAGGCTCTTACCCTCTGCACATTGTCCGGTTGTGGGTCTTTCTGTATTAGTTCCCATTTACCACAGTTGGGAGCTTTCTCTGATGATTACTGAATGAGACACTGATCTGTGGCTATAGCTGAATGTCATTAGAAGTCATTGCTGTGTTCCTTTAGCAGAACAACAGTATTTGGCTTTCTCCTAGGCCCATGGCTTCACCAGCATCAGATTCTTGGCCACCCTAGCAGCGTTGGGCATGGGTTCATCCCATGGAGTGGACCTTAAAGCCACTAAGATTGTGGTTGGTTGCTCCCACATTATCTGTGCCACTGTTGTACCAGGGTGCCATGCAGGCAGGTTACCATGTAGATCTCAGAGTGTGTAACTGAGTTGGTGGGGTGGTTGCCTTTATTCTCTGGTAGAGTGCAGAATACCACCTGGTACCATGAACACGAGTCAGCAGGGGTGAGGGTTTAGTTAGGCACAAGATCGACTTCTCCATACTCAGTGAGGTTTGTATGACGTGGTGTCTTCAGCAATAGGGCCTTACCACCAGGTTGTGGACAGAAACCAATAACCTTGGCAATAGCTTGAGATGTTTGAGGTTTACCTTTGGCCAACAACTCAATTACATGTCACCCATTCCTGGCATAGAGGTATCTCTTGGTGGTAAAAGATGTCTAGTTGGGGTGTTATCTCCCCTGTTATTTGGTAGTTCCATTTAGATTTCTTTCATATGTATGTATGTATTGTGTATGTATATATATATATATATATATATATATATATATATATATATATATATATATATATATATATATATATATATATTTAAATTTTTTCTACTGTTGGTTTCCATATGATCCCTCAAATATACCTTAACTATACCTTAGTTAGTTGTCCCTACCTGTACTCCTCCTTCCTCCCCCTCTTCCCCTCTTTCCATTCTAGTCCCGCCCCTGTCTCTCCCTAACTATCTATTCCATTTCCCCTGGCTTGAGAGATCCTCCTCCCCCCTTAGTCCCTTACTCTATTCCTAACCTCTGTGGTTATATGGATTGTAATATGCATAGCAAAGGCTTAAAAGCTAACATCCATACACAAGAGAATGCATTCCATATTTGTCTTTTGGGGTCAGGGTTATCTCACGAAAGAGGATTCTTTTATAGCTACATCCATTTACCTGAAAATTTAATGATTTCATTTTTTAAGAGCTGAGTAATTTCATTGTGTAACTATACCAATTTTTCATTATCCCTTCATCCATTGATCAACATCTGTTCCAGTTCTGCTGTTATGAATGTGGCACAATCAGCACAGATGAGCAAAGGTCTCTGTAGTAGGATGTAGAGTCCTCAGGGACACTCAACAGTGGTATGGCTGGGTGTGGAGGTAGATCCATTCCAGCTTCCTGAGGAGCTGCTATATGGGTTTCCATGGTGGCTGCACTCCCACCACAATGGAGGAGTGTCCCTCACCCCACAATGGAGGAGTGTCCCTCACCCCGCAGCCTCACAAGCATGAGATGTCCTTGTTTTACTGATCTTAGCTATTTTGTCTGATGTGAGATGAACTTTAGAGTAGCTTTGATTAGTATTCCCCTGCTGAATAAGGATGCGGACTATTTCTTGGCTGTCTGTGTTCTGTCTTTTGAGAACTCTCTGTTTAGCCTGCACCCCATTTTTAAATTGGGTGATTTGTTTTCTTGGTGTTCAATTTTCTGAGTTCTTTTTATATTTTAGATACTAATCCTCTATTTACTATTCTGCAGGTGCTGCTTTGTCTGGCTGATGATGTTCTTTGCTGTGAAGAAGCTTTTCAGTTTCATGAGATCCTACTCATTAACTGTTGGTCTTAGTGCCTGTGCTATTGCTGTCCTGTTCAGAAAGTCTTTTCCTGTGCCAATGAGTTCAAGACTATTCCCAACTTTCTCTTCTATCAGGTTTCAAGTATCTGGCTATATGTTAAGGCCTTAGGTCCATTTGGAATTGAGTTTTGTGCAGGCTGATAAGTATGAATCTATTTGCATTCTTCTACATGTAGCCATTCAATTTGACCAGAACCATTTGTTGAAAATGCTTCTTTTTTTTTCCTAGTGTGTATTTCTGGCTTCTTTATAAAAAAAATTAGATGTCTATAGGTGTGTGTGTGTGGATTTGTGTATGGCTCTTCAATTAAATTCCATTGACCAATGTGTGTGCTTTATGCCAGTGCCACACTGTTTTAGTTACTATAGCTCTGTAGTACAATTGGAGGTCAAGGATTGTGATACATCCCATAATTCTTTTATTATCCAGGGTTGTTTAAGCTATCCTGTTTTTGTTTGTTTGTTTGTTTTTGTTTTTGTTTTGTTGTGTATGTGTGTGTTTCCACATGAAGTTAAAAATTGTCCATTCAATTTTTGTGAAGTATTGTGTTGGAATTTTGATGGGGATTGTACTGAATCTATAGATTGCTTTTTATAGGATAGCTATTTTCAATATCCTACTTAACCATGAGCGTGAAATGGGAGATCTTTCCATCTTCTGATAGAATAATATTGTGATATCAAATATCAAAGCCTAAACAGTAGAAATCTGTATCTCACAGACCCGAAGGCTCCACCTCCATCACCAAACCATCAGCAGGGCTGGCTCTTTTGAGGCTGTGCTCCTTGGCTTGTAGGCAGCCATCTTCTCCTGTGTCTGTAACGTTGTCTCTCTGAGTACATTAGGACTGTATTCCAATCTCATTTTACAGTCAGTAGTCAGAGGGGACCAGGACCCACTAGGGTGCATTTTAACCTAAGTGCCTTTTAAAAAGGCCCCTCTTCAAACACAGCCAAGTTCTCAGGGACTCTGTTTCAGGCATTTTAGTCTTAAGGAAACATAATTTAGCCCATGGCTGTGAGCATCGTGTTCTCCAGACTTCTTCCCTTTTCATTTCTGCCTTTTGAGAATACATTCCTGGCCACTTTCTGCTCTAATTTCATACGCCACTCTTTTCTCTCAGCGCACATTGAGCATGTGTTTACTGAGCTCCACATTGCCTCTTAACACTGAGCACACTTCGAAGTAGAAGCAATCCTGAGATTCCCCAGCATAGGCACTAGTAAGAGCCCAACAATGTTGGTGATGGGAGTGAGGTGTGTGGGAGTCCCCAGACCCATTCTCCTTCTGCCTGCAGTAAGTTGGTCTGAGAGGAGAGGTCAAGAAGAGGCCAAGTTAAGACACACGGGTTTGAAATGGGACTTGAGTTCATCTGGTAGGAGAATGGTGACAACATTTCAAAAAAGAAACAAAAAGTATACAATTCAGAAGCAGGAGAGGGCATGGCTGGGAGCTGAGACCTCTGGGAGGAAGTAGGGGTGATTTTGAGGTTGAAGGACAACTACATAGAAGAACCTGATCCCCCTACAAGCTAACTGATAATTCTTTGAAACATCAACAAGTTAAAGTACCGTATCTAGATTTCTGACACTATGTGCAAATAAGTCATCTACATATTGTTTAACTATATCTGCAGCGTATGAATCTTGCTGTTATTTAGTTTGTAAGAGTTTGCATGAGTCTCAGCTTATCCAAGACGGGGGTTTCATCTGACGTTTTCATAACATTCATATGCCCCTGTTGTCATTACCGTGTGAGATTTATAAGCTAATGTAGAGGAATCCGGTGCTTCCTAGGGAAGCATGGTCTCTGTCTGCTCTACTGTGAGGGTGCAGATGATTGCACATGTGTACATACAAGAAACACATATGTAAGGGGCAGTGGTTGAGTGGAGTTAAGTCTGCTTTGAGGATTTTCACATCAGTATCTACTTATTAATCTGGTGGCTGGTTCACTTTACTGCACAGACAGAGGGAAACAGGGTCCCTTTAAATTAATTAACTTGCAGTAACATTGGGTTGATCCTTTTTGTTAAGTCCTTCACATTCTTTCCTTGGAAGGGATGGTGGTGATTTAAATAAGAATAGCCCCTCTAGCTGGGCAGTGGTGGTGCACACCTTTAATCCCAGTACTTGAGAGGCAGAGGCAGGCAGATTTCTGAGTTCAAGGCCAGCCTGGTCTACAAAGTGAGTTCCAGGACAGCCAGGGCTATACAGAGAAACCCTGTCTCGAAAAACCAAAAAAAAAAAAAAAAAAAGAATAGCCCCTCTAGCCTCATGTGTTTGAATGCTTAGTCATCAGGGAGTGGCACTACTTGGGAAGGATTAACAGGTGTGGCTTTGTTGGAGGAAGTGTGTCACTTGGGTGGGCTTTGAGGTTTTAAAAGCATAAGCCAGGCCCATTGTCTCTCTCTTCCTGTTACCTGCAGATCCCAATGTAGAACTCTCAACTACTTCTCCAGTAACATGTCTCCCTGCATGATGAAAAATGGACTAAAGCTCTGAAACTGTAAGCAAGCCCCAAATAAATGCTGTCCTTTAGAAGAGTGGCCTCTGTCATGTTTCTTCAGAGCAATAGCATACTTACATTACAGGGTCTCATTCCATCTGTACACTATTCAACAAAGCCAAACCTCTCTCCCAGTGTGACCTTTTCTACTGGATGTTTCTTACCCACCGGTATGATAGACAGCTTGTAGGGAATACTCTCATACTTGACTGCTGCTCTCTGGCAGGCTCTTAGTTCTTTTGTTCATAAAGTCTTTACAGTCACCACCTTCAGCAATGGCACCCAGTGAACCAGAAGTAAAGATGGCAAACAGTGTATGCTACAAACACTCTATGTATAAGGAACACATTTGATTCTTATAATAACCTGGGAGCATTATTTTCTTCATTTTGATCGTATAAATTGAAGAACAAATCAATCTACCTTCCTAAAGATCCCTAGTAGGATCTGAGCCTAGACAGAGCTCAGGGGAGGCTGAAGCCTTGGTCTCCATGATAGGCACTAAGAAGGCTTCCTAGACCTATAGTGTTTAGCTCTAAAGCCTGAGCAGGTGTGATCAGCATCCCTCAGCCCACCCAGTTGTACCAGGAGTGAGCAGGAAAGTGCCTGACACCCAGGAAAGTGCCTGGATGTGTGGCCCCTGTCCCACCTCAGCCTCTAGTGCAAGGACACTAGCTCAACATCCGAGTGGGGGGGGGGGGGAATGGGGGAGCTGGAGGGAGTAAGTGAGTAGATAGCTCTCACCTTCTCACAGCAGGCGAATCCCCAGAAGGCTTTGGTTTCTAGGAATGAAACTCAATGGTAGTCACAAATTAGTTTGGATTTTCAGTTGAAACAACAGAGGATCCATTATAGTTAATAAAACCAATAATAATACAGCAGGCACTGGGCCCAGCACATTGTTTTCTGGTCTCCTGATGTCTCAAACAACCTCAAGAGCCAGTCTCTTGTCAGAAGGGGAAAATGAGCCTCAGAGAACGTGAGCCTTTGGAGGACTTAGCAGACCTGAGGAGGGGAAGCTGGATATTCTCCAACTTCAGAATCCACCCTCCCATTTCCTGCCTGTGCACCTCTCTGCTCCCCCAACTCTCCAGCATGGCTCTGCCTGGCTTTTCTCTGTTCATTTATAAATTGAAGTTTAGCTGGCACACAGGGAAGCAGAATAGCAGTTAGACAACAGACCCAACCACAAAACCAAACCCAAACATTTTCCACTGTGTGTGTGTGTGTGTGAGTGTATGTGTAAGTGTGTGTGTGTCAGAGAGAGGGGAGAGAGAGAGAGAGAGAGCGAGCGAGAGAGAGAGAGAGAGAGAGACTGTGCAGCTCAGGCAAGCCTTGAACACATATCTTCCTGCTTCAGCCTCCCTAGTGCCATTATAAGCATTTATTACCAATTCTGGCTTTTCCATTGCCAGTCCTGCTTAGGTGAGGCATGAAATGAAGTTAAGTGATTAAAAGCTCTCAGGTTATAACTATAGTTCTGGAGGAATCCAATGCCCTCTTCTGGCCTCTGCAAAGCATTCGAGCATGCAGCCAAATACACAGACAAACACATGTTACATATAATTTTTGGTTTAGAATAAGGTAACATTGGAATTATATAGTTTTCAACAAATCATAAGATCTTTGAGATGTACTCTAAGCATTTAGGGTGAAATGGTAAAACTGTTTTAAAATCCTCTGTTAAAACAGTAAGCATCTAGGCATGATGGCATTTTATCCCAGCAATTGGGAGGCAGAGGCAGAGGCAGAGGCAGAGGCAGAGGCAGAGGCAGAGGCAGAGGCAGAGGCAGAGGCAGAGGCAGAGGCAGAGGCNGACCTGAGTTTGATCCCTGGGACCCACAGAATGCAGAGAGGTGGAGGGGAGCTTTATCTCTGTCTTGCACCCTTGGGCTGTGGTGTGCATTCACATCACAACCAGACGTATTCACACAAATAAAGTATATATATATATATATATATATATATATATATATATATATATATATTCCTTCAAACTAAACACAGGCACAGGCTCAAGCATTGTCTTCTCTAGGGATTAATCCCATCTCATGCCTTCCTGTGCACAGTACAAAGACCCATTAGTGAAAACCGGTTTGTTTGCTTACAGAAAAATAATAAAGTCAATCAAACCTTCCAAGTAGGGCAAGTGTACAACTTTGTCTGCAGAGCCATGGGGCTATGACTGCTTTGTACTACCTACGATAAATAGAAATGTGTTATTTTCAAATGACACGTGTGCAAAGACCAGACACAGGCAACGAAAATGCACAAACTGCCGGTCACACTGTAACACATCTGTGACATCTGTTGGGGACTTAGTACGAACCCCGTGTTTGCTGAATTCTCATGTTGACATATGATATCTTTTATGTTTCCATGCCAAGGATCACACCCGAGGTCTTCTGGGTGCCAGGCAAGCTTTCTGCCACAGAGCCATAACTTCAGTTCTATCAGATTTGTTTTTTTAAAGTGACATTTACAAAATTGTCCAGCTTGTAGTCTGCCTCACAATAGCATCTGAAATTATTTAATGTACGATCCGGCATTTTGTACTTTGCCTTGAGGTAAACAATCTCTTCACCATGAGGTGGTAGGAACACTGGATCTCCTCATGTAGAAGAATGACTTGGGATCCTGAACTTTACCCTGGTAAAAGACAGCTTAGGATGGTTAAAGACCAAATGCAGGGAAGACTAGACATCTAGAAAGAAACAGAATGAGTTTTCTGGAAATGGTGTATTGGACACGACACCAAACACATAGACAACAAAACAAAAATGGATGGGCTACATCAAACGGAAGAACTTCTCCACAACAACAGAAACAACCAGCTACACGGAACAACAACTTAACTAAGAGGAGACAGTGCCTGTCACTCACAGACATGACACAGCCTGGCATATATAAAAAGATGCAATTAGTAGGCTAATTAATTAGGCAGGCATTTCTTATGAAAGAAAGAAAGAAAGAAAGAAAGAAAGAAAGAAAGAAAGAAAGAAAGAAAGAAAGACAAATATCAACAAGAATATTAAAAATAATCCTCATCATTAATCATCAGAGAAATGTGAATCAGAACCACAGCAGGGTATCCACATCATTTCTGCCTTTAGCATGGCCACCTTCAAAGCTCATAAGAGAAGTGCCACTGGAGATGCAGGGAAATTGGAGTCCCTTTGCAGCCAACATGGAAGTCAGAATAGACAGTCTTTATAGAATAGAATCGTCCTGTGGCAGAGCAAGCCCTTGTTTTGATCTAGATCCAGGAGGGCTGAAAGCACCAGTCTCGGGAGTCACCAGTGTTCCTGCAGCATTATTTATACTGACCAAGAGGGAGACACAATCTTCATTCATCAATGGAAAACAGATAAACAAACTGTGGTCTGTGCAAACAGTGGGATATTACTCAACTCTGAGGAAGAAAATTCTGTCATATACTGCACCACGGATGGAGGTCGAAGACATTGAGCTAACGGAAATAAATCTATTACAAAAGACGAAGCCTGCACAATTCCACTAATTGGCAGTATCAAATCCACAGACTCAGAAAGTGGGATGGTTGTTATGTAAGGGCCAAAGGGAATAGGAAGGCAGCGTTGTTCAATGGGCTGGCAAAATGAGAACATTCTAGAACTCTACAACGCAACAATGCACATACCCTTAATATAGTGCTTTACTGTACACTTAAAAAATGATTAAGGGGTCTGGTAAGATGGCTCAGCGGGTAAGAGCACCCGACTGCTCTTCTGAAGGTGATAAGTTCAAATCCCAGCATCCACATGGTGGCTCACAACCATCCGTAATGAGATCTGGCGCCCTCTTCTGGAGTGTCTGAAGACAGCTACAGTGTATTTACATATAATACATAAAAAATAAATCTTTTAAAAAATGATTAAGATTGAAAAAGTTATGTTGCCAGGAATTGGAGGTGCACACCTTTAATCACAGCACTGCAGAGGCAGAGGCAGGCAGATCTCTGAGTTCAAGGCCAACCTGGTCTACAGAATAAATCCCAAGATAGCCAGGGCTATACAGAGAAACCCTGTCTTGAAAAACAAAAGCAAAAACAAACAAACAAAACCATTATGGTAGACATTTTTTAGCACCATAAACATAGTTTTACCTAAAACACACTAGCATCCAATAGGAAGATATGAAGATCAAATTTGAGTGTGATAGAAAATGATAAAGCTGTCACAACCTAGCACTAAAAATACTAAGGAACGAGGGAAAAGAGTCTAGCAATACTCATACCACCTACAAGGTGAAAGGAAATGACCCACCCAAACCTGAAGAACACTCCTGGCACAGCTGCAGGTGAGGTCATAGGTAAACGGCTTCAGGATGCAATATAGTGGCCAGTAAGCAACAGCAGCCAGTGGTAACCACCATTCAGATTCTTGTCTTTATAACGTTTATCATTCTGAGTACCAAATATGAGTGGAGTTATAGAGCACCCCAGGTTTTGTGACAGACTTTCCCCATGTATTATGCTGTCTTTGAAGTCCATCCATGCTGTCGCAAACCATAAGATTGGCATCTGTGGCTTGTGTGTCACATTTCACTCATCCGGTTGTATTAGTCACTTTTCTCTGTCAACATGACAAGATGCACTATGGAAACAGAGTAAAGGAGGAAAGACTCATCACTCTCTTCCCTAACCCTCGGCTCCCTAGCAACAGCTTCTAAACCCTTAGGAGTCTCCAGAGCTCTTAGAGGATCTTGTCTCTGCACATAACATGACTAGGGCATCTTGAAGGAGTTAGGATGGAGACTGGTCAGAGGCCAGCAGAAAGACTCTAAGACTTAGATCAGTGTCCTATTGCTATGAAGAGACATCATGGCCAGAACAACTCATATAAAGGAAGTGTTTAACTGGGCTGGCTTACAGTTTTAGAAGTTTAGTCCATTATCACCATGCTAGGGAAGATGACCACATGCAAGTAAACATGGTGCTGGAGAAGGTACTGAGAGTTCCACATAAAGACCTGCAGGCAGCAAAGAGAAGAGAGAGAGACTTGTCCTGGCTTGGGCTTTTGAGTGACATACTTCCTCCAATAAGACCACCCCTTCTAATCCTTTTAAATAGAATCATTCTCTATTGACTAAGCATTCAAATATATGACCCTCTAAGCACCACAATCAGTGCACACATTCATTTCTAACTGACCCCAGAAAGGGGTTGCTATTGAATTATCTTAGTTTCTACTACTCTCCTCATAAACTCTCTTATTCCTATTTGCTTCCTGTATTATTTCTAAAAAAGAATATAATTCTCCATTATTATCCAGCATTGGACCAGCCAATAACTATATGCAAGAGAGGGAAGCAGAGACCGGGGCTGTGTGGCATGTAGACACTAAGTATTTAAAGTTATTGTGTGATCGCAGGGGCAGAAAGAACCCTCTTTGTAAAACTGCACCTCAGAGAGCAGCAAGATACCCAGAAAGCATCACTAATGATGGATTCCTGCCTGAATCAAGAAAGAGATTCTTAAAAGGTTCATTGAAAATATTAGATTAAAGATGAACTTCCGGGAGAGTAGGCTAGACATACTCCCCACAACTCCATGATAGCAATAAGAAAACTGTCAACCCCCCTGCTCCCACCCTACTCCAGTTCTGTAAATTAACAAAGACTTGCAGCAATCCAAGTGGTGTTTACAAAGGAATAAGTCTGAGTCACTGTAGGAACAGTGAATTTTATGGTGGTCACCCCTGCCTTTCTCCATTCCCCCTCATTCCCAGCTCCAAGTTAGCCTGGAAATCTAAAAGCCTATAGAAAGTATGAAAACCAGCAAACAGCCCTGTGAGGCAACAGCACCCATGGGAGGCCCCCAAAAAGCTACCCTCAGAAAAGACCATTTTCGGGGTTTGATTATTCTCTGGGAACCGTGTGGGACTAGCTGTGCGTGTGTCAGATATGATCAGCCATCATAAGCCATGGACATGTGAGGTAGCAATACCTGTTAGGACTAAGAAAAGGCTGACCAGAATGGAGACCACAGTGAAGGAGATTCTCCTCTGGAACTCTGAGAAGCTGTGACATACCACTGAGAATCTAGAGGGCGACAGGTGGAGATGCATACAGAAAAATTTTTTACAAGGGGCAACCTCAGGGCTTAGAGAAAGGAGGGGATGCGATCTGAGGCAGAGATGTGGAGCACTGATGTATGCTGCAGTGACCCACAGGAAGATTTACACCAGTGCATTCAAGGAAATCTCTCTTCAGCTTCCAGGAGATTGAATAAGAGAAGAGGCTTATAGAGAACAGGATTGTAGATCTCATAGAATTATCCAGGAAAAGCCCTAAGCAAGCCAAGAACAGCAGCCACAGTAGGTCCCACAGACACAAAAAAGAAAATTTTTATTTAATATTTTATTAAACTTATTAGTTATTATTTAGTTATCATTCAATTAATAGTTATTTTATATTAAAGTAATATAAATATTTATTAATATATTTTAATAATCAATAACATTCAGAATATAAACAATGTTACAATATATAATAAATAATATGAATAATATATTAATTAATATATATTAATAAATTAAATATAACTTATTTAGTATTTAAAAGGTCTAGTTGGGTTTTTTTTTAACTAGATAGAAAATTAGGGTCAGCATGATGGCTCTTCTGTAAGGTATTTGCCTGACAAGATTGGTGACTTGGATTCTTTTCCTAGAATCCATATAAAGACGGAAGGGGATAGCTAAACCCACAAAGTTGTCCTCTGACCTCCACACATGTGCCATGGCACATGTAAACACACACACACACACACACACACACACACACACACACACACACACACCCCACTTACTAACAATAATAACCGAAGTTTTAAATTAAAAAATATAAATAAAGGAAATACAGTCAAACATGGGAAATAACACACCCAACATGTATGCGGACTTAAGTTCCATTCCAAGCAGTGTAAAAACAAACAAATAAACAAATGAGAAACAAACAAACCTCTCCTGTCTGATTGCAGATACAGCGATATAGGCACAGAAGTCAGGGACATCAGAGGGGAAGTTGTTGGAGAAATACCACAAGAGATGTTGGAGGTGCAACCTTGGCGTGTGACAGTGCACCAAAAGAAAGAGAAGGGATTGGGGGACTCAGTAGGAGGGAGTGGCCGGCCAGCCAGGGAAGGAGTCAGTAAGGTCAGAGGTCATAGGTACTGAGGCCACAAAAGTGGTGAGCACAGAGGCCTGACGGGTAGAGATGTTAATTGCTGACACGAATGTGGCAGTTCTGTCAATGTCAAATAGTGTTCATAAAGCTGTGCACGGATGGGCGAGGCCAGCAAGGGCGAGTGCAACAATCCACCTCGAATGAGGGGATGCTTTGGTTATATGTATACGCTTGTGTCTATGTATGGGTACATGCATGTTGGCTGCCATCCTCGAGGAGACCAGAAAAGAGCTTTCGATTCTTTTGAGCTGGAGTTACAGGCAGTTTGGGGCACTGGAAAAATGAACTTAGGTTCTCTGCAAGAGCAGTGTGTGCTCTTAACTACTGAGCTATCTCTCCAGCCTCATGTACCAGCTTTAACTGATACCAGCTGCAAATATACCTTACATATTCCTGGGGCAGACTATCCTAAGCACTGAAGTTGCCAGATCTAGAGAGAGAAACCATGCACAGGCTGTGTGTTGCATGCTGTGAGCTGTGCATCTCCCAAACTTCATGTTCTGCTACTCGATGCAACCGGATGGAGGGATCGGCCCAGAGGAGGTGATTACATCAGTAGGTTCGAGCCTCATGTCTGAGTAACCCTGGAAAGGGCCTTGGGGAAATGAATGCTTTCTTTCTGTCCCTTTTTTGGAGTTTGTCCCGCCTGGAAGACTCAGCAAAAGGCACCATCTTGGAAAGGGTGCCTAGGTCTTCACCAGTCACTGATCCTGACAGTTTGTTGATTTTAGATTTTCATCCTCCAGGACTGCAAAATATGAATTTCTGTTCTGTGTAAGTCACCCAGGTCTGTGGACAAAACAATATCATCGGTGTCATCTGATTAACTCGAGTCGACTTAGGGTCTTGGTTTCGTTGGGAATCCATACACGGAATGTGTAGCGTGCAGGTCTGGACTCCAATCCCTAATAAAAGGATACTGACACGCGTAAGGTAGTGTCGGGGTTGATGGAACCGACGACTCCGGGGTCCCCAGAATCATGGATAACACATCAAACCTACCAGATTTAGAATGAGACCAATTTTTGAACCCGTATGCTTCCACTTGCTAAATATAGGACAACAGGAAAATCCTTTCCTTCTCTGGCCCTTAGAGTCCACCGTGGTGCAAACCCAATGCAGAGAACTCCCATGTCTTGTTCCACAGCCCCTAGCCCAGCGTTCCCAACCTTCCTGAAGCTGAGACTCCTTACCGCAGTTTCTCATGTGCTGACCACCAACAGCAAAATTATTTTCGTTGCTACTTTCATAACTGGATGTAAATAAATGTGATAAGTCATAATGTAAATATCTGTTTTCCGATGGTCTTATGTGACCAGTGTGAAAGGGTCTTTCAACCCCAAAGGGGTCACGACCCACATTTTGAGAGCCACTGTACTAATCCAACCAATCACAGAAGAGAAAGCTACCATGTCTACGTTGGATAGGAACTGAATTTTTCTCATCACCATTCTCTATATAACATGGTGAGTTTTTATGTAGATTTACGTTGCACTAGGTTCAGTAAGTCATCCCAGAAACGGTTTAAAGTATGTGGTAAGGTGTCAGTAGGTCTTGCAGGTAGGACCCATTTCATTAGCACTGAGTATCAGTAGATTTTTGGTATCCAGTGAGATCTAAGTAGCTACTCCTTCCCAGCTTCCCAGGATCGACTGTATTTACATGGGCTTCTCTTGGTGCACTGAACTACTGTGAGAATAACAGTGGGAGTCATGTGCGTAAATAATGTGTGGGAGTCTTATTCCCATGTGAGTGTGTTACTCCAAACTTAATAAACTGTTGCTATAAAAACAGCATGCTGGTTCAGAGAGCTGAGTGCCAGTAGATGCAAATCTGTCCAGAGTGTCTGAAAGACAGATGGAATAGAGACAGAAGGAGAGGACCACAGCTGCCTGAGACACTCAGTACCTGTGCTCCAGTGCCTTCCCCTGGGAAATGTCTTTAGGCAGGCCAAAACGATGTGGCCCTGGCCCACAGAGGACTGGAGGGCTGACATACCTGTAAAAGAGACCCACGGGAGGTGTCATGTAACACCATCTAAAGTTAGGCAGAAATATTTCCTACCCTTACCAGCATTTGTGGCGTTTGTGTTTGTCAACAAAACCGGAGAGCAGCCCCTGACCACATCCCAGAGAGAACCGTGGCAGATGGTAGAGACAGGACCAAGAGCCCAGTGAAGATAAAGGAACCCCAGGGGCGCATGGCTTTTCTGGTTGGTCACTTGAAGTAAGACTCAAGAGCTTTGGGATTCCACATATGAAGGAAGAACTGGAAAGCAAGACAGAGAGGTGTACCTCTTGCATCGACACACCACGCTGTACCCCAGAGCCACATACAATTGTTACACATCAACTCTCAAGGAGTAGGTTTATTTTGTTATCTGCAAAATCAGTACCATGTCTACCTGCTAGGCAGGATTCAGGCTTCGCTGCTCCGAGTTTCTCTCAGAGAGAAGCAGGGACCACCCAGGTAGATCCTCATCTCATAGGGTTAATAATCTTGGGAGGAAGTAAAAGAAAACAGGAGCTTCACTTTGGAGCCTGGAGTAGAGTTCAAGAGTTGAAGTCAGTTGAGTTTAACCCTAATCCCAGTCCTGACTCTGAGTAATTTCTAGGACTTTCGGAGCCTTCGTCTGCTGATCTGTAAGGTTGTTTGGGGGATTGTGTTGGACTGTTAACTTGACAGGTTGCCGGGGAGACACACCTCTGGGTGTGAGGATGTATCTAGAAAGTTTTACCTGAGGCAAGAGAAATCTACAGTGGATGTGGATGATCCCAGCCCATGGGATGAGGTGCTGGACTGTATAAAGAGGGGGACGTGAGCTGGACAATTGTTCACCTCTCTGCTTCACGGCTGGATTCAGTGGGACCAGCCACCTCATGCTCCTGCTGCCATGATTTCTCTACCCTGAAGAACGGGCATCCCCAAACTGAGTCACAGCAAACCTGTTCTTCCCTATGTTGCCTTTGCCAGGTCTTGTGTGAGAAATAAGAACAGCAAGTGACACAGAGGCCCAGCATTTGTCCCCTGAGACCTCGTCTCAGCCTCAGCCTACAGAACGCTACCATCATTCCTTAAATTAAAATAAAAGGCTCAATGATGTGAGATCCCTGGGGTCGGGACCCTGCTAAGCATTTGGTACATTTCAAATCAGAGTATCCAGTCTGGCTGCAGAACGTTATAAAGTAGTTAGTTGCTAAGTGGGGTGGAAAAAAGATAGCTTGAACGGGAGGGAGGGTCAGAGATCAGAGGCAACAGATCATGTGATCCATGTCAGAAACAGAGTGACCTCAGGCCAGAGGCCCACAGCCAGACCCTCGTCCTTATCAGGATCCTCCCCAGCTATGTCACCTCCAGCAGTTCGGCCCCAGAAAGTCAGGCTCAGGGGAAATGGACCAAGTTGTGGATAGAGGAGTCTGGGGCTTGGAGCTCCACCCACATCTGTCTGTAGCATAGATGAGTGTTGGGGATGTAAAATGTGAATACCTTTGTTTGGTCTGTCAATCACAGAGTGAAAGGGAGCCATCCCCAGACATCAGGCAGAATGGTTGAAACTCACAAGACTCACCTGCTCAGGTCCCACAAACCTTCAGGGAAGATGCAGTTGTCTTAGTTATTGTTAAGGTGCTGGATGCTAGCCATGGTTAAGAGTCCCAGAAAGAAAGCATTGCTTATTCACTGTGTGTGTGTGTGTGTGTGTGTGTGTGTGTGTGTGTGTTTGTCTGTCCTTTGAGGAAGGGAGGGCAATGAGCTATCAACAGTTGTCTGTGATTTACACACTCTGCAGAGCAAGCTGGAAATAGCTTTTAGATGCCCAGGCCATGGCTGGGAGGACACCTCTCTTCCTTCCACGTCTTGGCAAGCATGTCCTTGTTACAGGAAATAGTAAAAAGATAGGCAAGTTTCCACACTACACAGGACACCAACAGGCCACATGGCTCCAGCCGGGTGATCTCAACTCACTCCTGAGTTCCCTTGGCAGATTGTTGCCACGCCAGCCCCACTCAATGACCGTCTACCCTGTGGTCAGCTGCCATAACACCCAGCAACCCAGTCTCTAGCTAGCCCCTGCAGCCACTGGTCACGGTATTCCCAGCTCCGGTTTCCTTGTTTCTGGAGCTGCCAGTTCCTTCTCAGCCATAAGCCCCCTGTGGATGGAAGTTCCACATTCCAGTAACCCAGTAAAACAAAACTCTAGATGCTTATAATTAAACAGTCAGATTTATATATCAATAAATTCTCAATTCACAAGATGCCCATACAATAATTTCAGAGCCAATTGATGATACAAGCTGCCCACCTAGATTAGACAAGTTACCCCAATTATTTTATCCCTATATAATATTATATCTACTTGTGGCTATTTGAAGCCACATTGAATCTGGATTATCCTGTCCCTCTGCTTCCATCTTGCTTTTTTTTTCTCTCTCTCTCCTGAGTAGCTCCCTGTCTCTGCAACTCTTAACCCCACCTCCCTTTCCCTGGTCCAATCACAGGCCTTCTGCTGCACTAATATTTAAATAGATTGGACAGGGAAAATCTTGCCACTTGTCCTCTATCATGTATGTGGGGATGGCTGAACTACTGGGCTTTCCCTGTGATGTTCAGGTAGGGCAGAGACCTACGCCCACATCTCCCCACTGTGACCAGGGCAAGGAGCCTATAAAAGCAGCTTCAGATAATTCTCCATCTCTACTTTAAAAAAAAAGGTACTTTGGGCTACAGGGCAATCAGCTTTGTGGCCCCTCAGGCCAGAGTAAGGACTGGCCCCTGTTATTCTGTTAAGGACCTGGCTCTATCCCATCCCCAGTTGCTCTTTCTCCATCTGGCATCCCCTCATCCTTGACTTACCCTCTGCTTGAGTCAGTGACTGCCACTGCCTTGGGACCACCAAGCCCACAGCACCAACCCATCTTGGTGTATTTCTGGAATACAGTCTTCCTAAACTGCTGAGTCTTTCCCTGAGGGTCTACCATAAAGAAATCTTCAATAGATTCAAACCTCTGCCATTTTTCTTCTTGGCCATGTAGTTGTGGTACCTGGCTCAAAGGTAGTAAGTACAGAGATGGGGAACAGAGGTGATTGGAAGGAGAAAGGACCCACCCAGGATTAGAACCAGATCCTGGAAACAGTCATTGAGAAACAATTAAGCTGAAGGTGCACATGAGAGGTGCCCATGGGAGGCTCACTGTTTCAGAGGGTTTAGTGCATGGTGGCTTGGTCCCATGTGCTGGTACAGAACAATCTGGAAGAGGCAGTGAGTATTGGAGGGAGAAGTGTGTAATGGAGGAGGTGTGGAGAATGGGAAGCAGGGAAAGGATGGAGGAAACAGGGACTGGGTAAGACCTTTAAAGCCCCTTACTTCCTGTAGGTAGGCCACATCTCCAGAGGTCCAGAGCCTCCCAAAGAGCAGCCACCAGCAGCAGCTGGTGACCAAGTATCCCACACAAGCTGTTTGAGATTCCAAAGGTAACCCGCTGCTGCTCGTTATGAAAGACATGCTTCCTTCCCCGTCACCTCGTCGACTTCAGGTCAGCATGCCACAGCATGTGAGACCTGTCTCTGATGACCTTGGACTGCTTGAAAATCTGACAGGTGCTCTCCAGATCCCCGTGGTGCTTCACTAGAGAGCTTGCCAATGGCGCCCAGCAGTTGCCACAGACTCATCCCTAGCTAAAGAACGGCTGAGTAGTTTAGTTTCAGAGTAGTAGTAGTTTCTGCCTTTAAGAAAAACATGAAACCTTCACTTGCGTCAGCCCCTGAAAGGAGAGGCAGAAAGAGCTTTCTTGAGCCCGTTGTGCCTGGAAAGCCTCAGTCTGCTCAGAAGTGGCCAGTGGGTGGTCTGAGTCCCTTCCTGGGCACCTATCCATCTCAAAACAGCCATATCCCTCACTCCTGGCACAGCTCCTCCTCCTCCCTGGGTGCTCAAAAGAATTTACCCCGCAGGGAAACCGCCTCCTTGTGCTGCACCTGGGGCACGGCTCCTGCCCTTCCCTCATTCCACCCACATCTTACCAGTGAATTTGAATTGTTCCCCCTCCTGCCCCGCTCCTCCAGTGTGTTGCTAAGTTACAGAAGACAATTAGGACCAGCTTTGGGAGCTCTTTACCATTCCAGTCACGAAGAGCTCTTTTTAGCTCCCCTTTCTTTCCCTGGGAGCAGGAGGGAATGAATGCTTGTTAAACTATAATGGAGAAACCCCTCCCCTGTTCGGCATAGGAGGCAGAGGTACTTTTCATCACATGGCTCTTGCAAACTGCACAAGTGGGCACACATTGCTCAACTGGATCCAGCCCTCTTGAGAAAAGCCCCAGACCATTGTATACCTGCACACAGGGGCTGTCTACTGGACCACTAGGGAAACAGTTACTCCCCTTTGGAAATGGCAGAAAGCACTGTACCTGCTGGGCTTGGTTCTCGCTCCGCTGCCAGCACAAGGTGGTCGGCCCCAAATAGCCAAAGGCTATTTTGCAATAGCTTTCCAAAGAAAACTATTGCAGAACAGATCTAACGAAAGCAGTTTTAATCTGCTCTGATTAATATCACAAAATGGCTCTCCCCCACACCTGTAATACAGTTCTCCGAGCAAACGGAGGCCCTGAAGTATAAGGAACTTGTATGAGCTGCTTCAGGGAGGGCGTTCCAGGGCAGCAGCCCTCCTCTCTTGCTCCAGCAGACTGCTAGTGACTTCCAGGACTCAACTTTGCCTGCGGAGACAGGCTCAGGCCATTTTTGACTGAGTCCAGCAGGCCATTGCCAAAAACCTTTCTGCGCCCAAAGCAGGCATTACACTCAGACCTGTAAGAGGGCTGTACTTGCCCTTGGGTGCTTCTATTGTCACCAAAAGGCATGACTGCCAGGATGCTCAGAGCCTGGTTTATCCTTGTGTTTTATTGTGCTGTTTATAAATACCCCAGGCCTAGGGGGAAGGCCATGGCAGTTTAGACAGCAATAAAAATGTTCTCTAGAGGTTTGGAGAGACAGCTCTCCCAGAGATCTTGAGTTCAATTCCTAGCAACCACATGGTGGCTTACAACCATCTGCAATGGGATCTGATGGCCTCTTCTGGTGTGTCTGAAGACAGCTACAGTATACTCATATACATAAAATAAATAAATCTTTTTTAAAAATGTTCTTTAACTAAGAAAATAACATTTCAGCTTTAAGTGGAAGCTCTGATGTCTGGTCTGCCTTGGAGGGAGTGCTGGTTAGGGCCAGCATCATCCTAGGTGGTTGGTCCTGTGTGTAAGAAAGGTAACTGAGTGGTCCATGGGAGCAAGCCAGAAAAGAGCATTTTTCCCCATGTGCTGACTTCAGTTCCTGCCTCTTGACTTCCTGTTTCCCCATGTGCTGTCTTCAGTTCCTGCCTCTTGACTTCCTGTTTCCCCATGTGCTGACTTCAGTTCCTGCCTCTTGACTTCCTGTTTCCCCATGTGCTGTCTTCAGTTCCTGCCTCTTGACTTCCTGTTTCCCCATGTGCTGACTTCAGTTCCTGCCTCTTGACTTCTTGTTTCCCCATGTGCTGGCTTCAGTTCCTGCCTCTTGACTTCCTGTTTCCCCATGTGCTGACTTCAGTTCCTGCCTCTTGACTTCCTGCCTAACTTCATCAGTGATGGATCTTTGTAACCTGGAAGTGTAAGCCAAATGAACTCTTCAGGAACTGAAAACAGTCTAGAACAGAAGATTTGGGTGAGTCTCACCACTGCACATTTAGTATGAACGTCCAGCATATGAAAACCAGAAACAATAAGGTTTTCCAGAGATGGCAACTCTTCTGCGTGGAGACTCCTTACAAGTTTTTGTGGTATTTACATGGAAACTACACATCTATCTGTAGCTGAATACAAGAGTTTCCATGGCTTCTAAGCACCCATATAGTGGGTGAAACTCTCCAAAGGCCCAGGCCAGAAGAGTTCTCTTCCAGGACCACCTGCCCTATCCACATCACAGATGCATTCACAGGATTTAAAATGCCAGCTGGCATGCTGGCTAATGTCTACTTTTCAAATCACCTCTTGGTCTACTGAGCACTGTATGGAGGCAGAGCAAACCACATTTCTGCCTTAGCATAGCTGTGTGCCTCTGTGTAAGGAGCCTACCCTTTCTGATCTCAGAATCCTTATTTGATGAGGGGACAGTGAGCTGGGACTTGCAAAGATGGAAGTACTGAAGATGCTGTGTATGAATGAGGAACATAGAACCAGGAGACGATGATTGCTCAACCAGTGGCCACGGACTTGACCAGCGTTACTCTAGATTCCGATTTGATGCTTATGAAGGTAGACTGCTGGACTGAATGAGATGGTTCAGCTATTTGAGAGCAACACGGCCGCTGTCAGTGACCTAGGAAAGCATGTGACCTATGACCCACATGGGAGAGTGTCTGAGAACACAGCAGTACCAGGGAAACAGACCCCAGAAGGCTTGAGGAAGTGTCTTGTGTATCTGCATGCAAAGTAAAAAAGCAACGTGAGGCCCAACCCATGGAAACAGACAAGGAAAGCAAAGGCTTCCGGAGACCTGAGCAGACAGGAGAATAGATAGAGCACTGGTTCTCAACCACAAGGGTCCCATATCAGTATTTGCGTTACAATGAACAATCATAGCAAAATTACAGTTATGAAGAGGCAACAAAATAATTTTATGGTTGTGGGTCACCACAACATAAGGAACTGTATTGAAGCGTTGAAGCATCAGGAAGGTTGAGGACCAGTGAAGAAGAGGTACAACAGGAGACACCTGTACTCTTAAAATCTGCATGTGAGTTTTACACAGTAAGACACACAAGGCAACCCCCAGCATAGAACATCTGACGTGTGCTTAAATATCCGCTCACATGTGTAACAGCTGTCTTTCCCAGATGTTCAGATATCCACGTCCAGCCATGTGCCAAACGTGCCGTGGCGTTATGGGGTAGGGAGAGGGTTAATAGGTATGAAGACAAAGTGAGAAAGAAGCAAATTAAAACAAGATAAAGACCTTGTACAGGCTCTTAGTGGATGTGGTATAATTAACCTTTTGCTTCATGTCAAAAGAACAAGGTGGTTTCTTTTATGTGGCTTGGCTGTGTGGTTTTTGTTTTTGTTGTTGTTGTTATTTTAACAAGCCTAATTTCATTTATCAGTTCAATGGCAAAGGTGAGCTGGAATCCTTCTATTCTGGTTCTGGCTGATGTTTTAACTCATTTTATGGCCACGATCCTTAGCACAGGGCTAGGCATGCAATGGGGCAGGGAGTAGATGTCAGTGAGTGAATAAAACAGAACACATAGCTTTCCGTGCTGGATGTTCGTCCCTGTGCTGGGCAGAACTTGGTTCTGAGCCAAGAAAGCATGGCGGGTATTTGAGGCTGTGATGGGGAGAGAAGGAGCTGGCTTCCAACCTCCAAGGTTGGCCTTTTCTTAGCAAGGAGCAAAGGCTGGAATGATGCAATCTTCCTCACGGACCCCTGCAGTGCCAGGAAGGACTGAGTTTCTCAAGCACCACAGCACGTCAAAGAAGACAGTCTGTCTCCCTCGCTGACTTCTAGGGGGAGGTCCACAGCATATCACACAGTATAATTGATACTGTGTGACAGCAAGGTCACAGGCCATATCCCAGACCTAATTGCACATTTAGGGGGAAATTGCCTTCTAAGTGACATATGTCGCACCAAGGTTGATGGACTCCAGAGTCCAGCCTGGCCAGGCTCTGGTCCCAACACCACACGTGTGCACAGGATCCCTGCCTTTCCCATCCTGCCCAAGTGGATATCTCTGAACTGAGAACATGCCATTTGAGCATTTCCCTCTCTCTGAAGCAACACGGCCCGTGACAGAGACAAATCGCTAGGCTAAGTCCTCAGTCACTTATTCTAAGCTATTGACATCCATGTAATCTCCCCAAAGTCCTTTCTTCCACGGTAGGGTACTTTCTAGCTTGCTGCTGTAATGTCCCTTTCTTTGTCTCTAGTAACAAAACTCATTGGGACGACCTTTAAGGGCCTTATCCCACAAGTATGTTTGACATTCAGTCAGTGGAAGGAGATAGATGGTGAGGGTGAACTTTGGGGCTAAAAGGGTTCAGGATTTAACTTTGCCAGCTTTTGATAAAGGCCCAGGAATTCCAGATTATTCACTCCTTTCATTTTCCTTCGGTTTGCAGGAACTGAAGTTTTCATTGGGAAATCACTCCTTTCTGTTCTGAAATAATGGGATTTTGGAAACCACAAACCAGGCCTTACACAGGAAAAGCTGAGGTGATCACTTGAGAGTCAAGGAGAGAGATTAGCCCCATGATTGATTGTAAACAGCACATAGATGTCCTGAAGCAGTGTTGTCCTTGAGGTAGACTGAAATCAGGTACATGGGATGATTTGCAAAGGGACATGGTGGCTAGCATCCGTCTAAAGACCAGAGATAGTAACTGCACTTGGAACCCTGGTAGTTTGCCAAGAGATCAGATTTTCAGGTTCTTTCTTATGATGAAGAGAGAAAAAGAAGAGAGGAGAAAACAAACTCACTATACTTGTCCTTTGGTATCTAATGGGAATTAGTTCCAGAATGGTCCCTGTCACACCACATGAGCACCAAAGTCAGAAAATGCTGAAGCCCCTTATATAGAATGGCACTGTATTTGCCCAGAATCTGTGCACAGCCTCTCGTGTTCTTAATCTCTATACAGTTTACAGTGCCTATCACACGAAAGCCCTGAATAAGTCACTGCTGGGTTGTAATGCTTGGGGAATGATCACAAGAATGAGGTCTATTCATGCCCAACGCAGACACGGCTTTTTACTCTGAGTATTTTTGGCCTGAGGTTGGTTGAATCCAGGGATGGAGCACTGGCTGAATGGGGGTGGGGGGTATATTAATTAGCGTGACTATCCTAGCCACAGTTTATGTGTCTACCTAAGCAAGGTTGTCAGAAATTCAGGTTGTGTATCTTTGTTTGTTGTCTGCAAAGCCTTGCTAGAACTGGCTCTGTAGATCAGGTTGGCCTCAAACTCAGAGAGCTGCCTGCCTCTTCATGCTGGGATTGAAAGCGTGCACTACCACTGTCCTGCAATGTTGTAAATCTTAAAATATACACGATTAAGAAGACCAGTAATAGACATGCTCTTCAGCTAGACCCACCATGACATCTTAGCATAGTCTCTCAGATAGAAAAGACCAGATCAGCAGCCTGCCTTCTCCCCAGCTCTGGCCTCTCTGTAGAGTAGGAGGTCAGAGTGGTCTTTTCAAAGAGGAACTTGACTCATATCCTCCCTTCTCAAAGTTGCAGATGCAGATAAAACTCTGAAGTGCAGGTCCCTGGGCAACTGGGTCCTTGTTTGTTTGGGCAGTGGCATTTCACACACCAGTTTCTGTGTCTGACTACACTTGGGTTTCCATACCCCAGGGCCTTTGCACTACCTGCAATGCTGTCCCTCCCACCTTGTCCTTTCTCGTCCTCACTTTCTAGTCCTCAGGCCTGTGACCCTTCCCCTGGGAACCCCTCTCTTATTCTCTTATTAGATCATATTCATCAGCTATCACTGAGAACCACCAGCCATCCTTAGAAGACTTGCCCATGGAGGGATGGTTTAATGCATGGTTTACCAAGCAAATGGTAAACTCTGGTGGAGTTGAATCTAACTTACAGATAAGTCCACAGTACCCGGAGCAGTAAGGAAAGATGCTCAGTAGGGCAACAGATGATGGAGTGAGCAAGCTAGAGGTGACCTCTCATTACACCACAAGATGACAAATGGGAAAGCTGCCTGTGATTGGCTGGGCAACTGACCTCAGATTACACATTGAAGAGAATGACGTCACTGACTAAGGTGACAACTGGCTCTGCACAGTTACAGCAAAGGGTATCGCCTGCCTTCCAAGGGTCTTAGCTGCCAGACACTGTGTAGGAGTTATATAACACACGTTATATACAGAGGTTAAATGTATAGGTTTGAGGTCCTAGTGACTGCTGTACTTTGTATAGAATGTCCCACAGGCCTCCATAAAGGTGTGTGGCTTTGGACAGAACACATCTGCTCTACCATCTGCTTCTGCACTGCACTGTCATGGAGCCCCACAGCTGTGAGCTGTACATCTGAAGTCATGACCCTAACCAACCTTGCCTTTTACTTTTTCTTAATTTTTCAAATAGATGTATTTATCTTATATGTACAGATACTTTGCCTGTAAGTGTGTCTGTGTACCATGTATATATCTGGTGCCTTCAGAGGATCAACACGAAGGTTGGATTCCCCAAGACCTTGACTAACAGATGGTTGTGAGACAACATGTGGCTGCTAGGAATAGAGCCTAAGTCCTCTGTAAGAGTAGCACCCTACTTCTTTTTGATGTGTTATCTCTGGCATCTTTATTACATTCTTGGAAAACTCAGCATTAGAAAACTATCAAGAAAAGAAGCATTGTGGTTTGTATATGCTTGGGCCAAGTAATGGCACTATTAGGAGATGTGGCCTTGATGGAATAGGTGTGGTCTTGTTGGAGGAAATGTGTCACTGTGGGAGTGGGCATGTATTGATGCCAATTTTCTTCAGATATGGCCAGTGTCCTTGGACTGCATGCATCCTAGGACAACTATGAGCACAGCCCAACACATTTGTAGATGTCAACATTGTATTTGAATGGGAGAGGTTGTACATCCCTAGGACGCTAAAGTCAGATTTTTCTCTGTTTCATTTCCATGGATGAGAAAGGCAACAGTTCACTCTGAGCGCTCGCAAGCTTTTCACCATGTTGGCATTTTCTGCACACCCCTTCCTCATTTTATGTCCGGTTTTCCTGTTCTAGATCTTTTTCAGTCATGTCTCCTACTTAAATTCTTTCTATAGCCATGTCTATTCTGCATGAGAGGACTATCAGAAAAGACGAGATAGCAATCATTCTGTGAGCATGGCTCTCCTCTCTTGTTCCCGTGGGACACAGCTCTCCCCCAGGCCCAGTGCAGGGCGAATGGGTGCTTCATGGCCAGGTTCTTTCTTGGACTTTAATTGGTGGTCAAGGTGAAACTGCATCATCTTAAATCCAGCTAAAATGATAGACTAACTTAGCAGCTCCTTGAACCAAGTGCTTACCTTTCATAAAGCTAAACAAGCAGTGTTGTCCCTACATCTCCAGTTGTGTAGCTGGAAACAACATCATTGTCACTTGTATAATCAGCAGCTCTGCAGCCAGGTGCCAGACTGTGGTGTGAGCCTTAGAAATAGGAGTATGTAAGTTTAAAGTAATACTCCTGCTTAACGCAGAGTCCATTTAAACTCCTGCCCAAGGAAAGATTCCTTTCCTCTTACTAACATTTTCTCTTTCTTCCTCCCTCCCTCCCTCCCTCCCTCCCTTCCTTCCTCCCTTCCTTCCTTCTTCTCCCTCTCTTTCTTTCCTTCCTTCTTTCTTTCTTTTCTTTCTTTCTTTCTTTCTTTCTTTCTTTCTTTCTTTCTTTCTTTCCTTCCTTCTCTTTCTTTCTTTCCTTCTTTCCTTTGCAAACAAATATCAAGTGAGCCCTTGCTAATTGCTCCATGACAATGTGCTTTTGCGGGGTATATGAGTGTAAAGTACTGTGAAAGTCCGTGCTGTGTTGGTGCTCATGTTTTAGGGGTGTTGTTAAGAACAAGAAGCAAAGGGAGATAAACATTTAAGGAGGTTTTAGATTCTAGGATAATTGCGTGGTCGGGACTGGTCCTCCTAAGCACATGCTGGTTCGGGCATGTATGAACACAGGAATAAATACCCACTCCTACCCTCATGGACTGTGTGTCACACACACCATAGACAGGCTACTAGAAGCTCACAGGTCAGCATTATGCAGTTATAGCTACCCAGTAAGCTTGAGAGCCAGACTGGGGCTTTGAAACCTGCTCTACCCCAAAGACCGATTCCCTGCGACCAGTGTAAAGTGTCTCTTCATTCCCCTATTGGTGACATATGAATGGTGATGCGTCCTAACTCACAGTTTGAAGTTTGAAGGAGTTAATGTATATTTCATTGGTGCCTGTCATATGGTCAGTACTACACAGAACAGTCATCATTGCTAGAATTAACCTGGTTAAATAGGAGTATCCATTTTCACAGTTCATTGTTCACAACAGCCCCAAATAGAAATAATGTAAAAGACAATCAGGGGAAAAGTTGTTGAGAAGATACAACAGAATATGACTTGACCTTGAAAACATAGGAGTCCCAGCACATTCCTAGCGTGGATGAACTTTAAGTCTATTCCGATGAATGATGAAAGCCAGTTACTTACAGACAGATGCTGGGTAATTCCATTTGTGTGCTGTACCCAGAGTTATCAAATTTAGAAAGAGAAAGCGGAGTCAAGGTTGCCAGGGCTTGGGCCTAGGAAAGGGAAAGCTGCTTAAGTGGCCAGCATTTCAGTTTTATAAGACCAAAGAGTCCTGGAGATAGCACCATGAATGTGTGGGACATCACTGAACTGTACACTTAAAATGGCTAAGAAATAGCAGTGCATTTTAGGCTGTGTTTGACCACGACATGCCTCAAAAGTATTAAGTGCAAGTTAAGGTTGGGATAAGCATGGAGTGGGTGTAGGCAGCATCTGTGCAGCAGGGGGAGGTTGATGAGGGATGGGGTCTGGCTCACCAAGACTTCCCATGTAGATCTGGCTCTGCAGAATCTGTGTACTATGAGGGCTCAGCCCACAGCTTGCCTTGGTAGTCACTGAAACCCTGAACACCATTTAAGACCCCTCTCTAGCTCACCCTTTCCTTTGTTCCTTAAATGTCCTCAGACAGAGGGAACTCGCGCCACTGAGGGGTGACCTGTAAGAACCATGTCATAGATGTCACACGTGTTCCAGTGTGAGGGCAGACCAAGAGATGCCTGTATTATGTCGTTCACAACAGCTAGGATGAGTCCTACTGCCTGGTTACTGCATGGAATATCTGAAGCTTGAATGAAAACATCATATAGGCAACTTGCAGGCAGAGTGCCACAGCAGCTGGCTGGGCTGGGTGATAAGGGCACGGCTAGAATGAATTTTCTGGGTTCCTGCTGTGGGGTCGTCAGATTCATAAATCTGGGACATTTTTAAATAGCAAGGGAAAAAAAGTACAGAGCATTCCTACCCACAAGGAGTAGACATTGGAAACCACGAAGTGCACCAAAATCTGTATTTGTTCCTGTACACACATATCCATGGCCAAGCTTAGTTCAGGGAGTACAGTAAGAGATGAGCTAATTATATATTAGATGGCTAATAATAAAACACAATTACAACAATTACAACAATTTTATATTAAGAGGTATGTAAACACGGCTTGTCTTTCCAAATAGCTCCTACATACACATCTCTGAGGGACAGTGTGAGAGGACACGGTGGCTGTGTGATGACATGTGTTGTCACATGACACAGGCAGTGTGACAGTGTCCAGTCACAGTGTACCACTTGAAAATGAGCACCACAATGCCTGAACAGTCACTCTCATAACCTGGACCGAGTAACATGCACAGTATATAGATGCCAGGCAGAGAAGGATTCGTGTTCAAGACGTGTTGGAGTGGGACAAACAGCCCGGGATTTCATTCCAGTATTCAAAATGGAGTGCCATTTAAACTTACTAGCTCTGAAAATTTTTATTTAATATTTTCAAAGTGAAGAAGGCCATGGGTAACTAACACCTTGGATAAGCACATAGTCTCTACTTAATGGCCATGATCTTACATAGAAAAATGATGCTAGCCGGGCAGTGGTGGCACACGCCTTTAATCCCAGCACTTGGGAGGCAGAGGCAGGCGGATTTCTGAGTTCAAGGCTAGCCTGGTCTACAAAGTGAGTTCCAGGACAGCCAGGGCTACACAGAGAAACCCTGTCTCAAAAAACAAACAAACAAACAAACAAACAACAACAACAACAAAAAAAACAATAGAAAAAAATGGTGTCATAAAATAAATATACCCAGGGGTTCAGCTTGAAAGACTTGGATCAAGAACTATTTATTGTACATCAGTTTTAGGGTGACTTGCACCTACTGAGAAGTTGACTCCAGAAACACTCAAAGAGTATAAAAGAGGAGCCAGCCACGGAAGTCAGACGAGCCATGGAAAACACCGGTGGGCATGGTGATCACACACATGTCATCCAGCAGATGGGATGGCAAAGACGGATGATCCCTAGTTCTGGGCTAGCCTGGGATACAGAAGAGTGAGAGCTTGCCACAAACAAGCAAGCAAGCAAACAGAAAGCTCTCAGGAAGGCTAGCAGGGAGTGACCCAGGCGAGCAGGTTGTTCTTGGAAAATTGTACATGCAGATGCTGAAGGAAGCCAAGGGGGAAAGGCGTCTCACACTTGACAGGAGGCCACTGGTGAGACTGCGGAGCACAGTCCTGATGGAGTCACAGGGATGGATGCAGAATGTAGGGAACGGAGCTGGGCGGCATGGGACGGGCACAGAAGGGAGGAACAAGTCTAAGCAAGTATCTCAGGACGTTTATCCCGCAAGGAAATAGGGAAGGGAAGCTCTGTTCATTTCTAGAGATAAAACACACCACCACAAACTGGATAACTTATAAAGAAAGGCTTGTTTTGGTTCATAGTTCTGATCCATGATCAAGCAGTTGATACAGTGCTGCCCCTTGTGTTGGTCCCAGGAAGCACACAGCCGCACATGGCCAGGAAGATGCGAATATCTACCCACTGTTATTCTACAGATCCACTCAGAAGACAACTCATGAACCCCCTACCCACCAACTGAATGAAAGAGTAAGGGAAGAACTCTAATTATCTCTTTACATTTTTTTGTTGATTCCTTTTTATTCTTTATGGGCATCGGTATTTTGCTTGCATGCATGTCTGTGTGAGGATGTAGGATCCCCCCGGAACAGGAGTTACACAGTTGTGAGCCGCCATGTGGGTGCTGGGAATTGAACCAGGGTCCTTTTGGGAGACACTGGCTCTTGACTTCTGAGCCAACTCTCCAGATCCTCTAATTGCCAACTATATCTTGCGGTGGAGATCAACTTTCAACAGGCGTTTTAGAGAAGACAAAAAGCCACAGTGGAGATGGAGGGGTGGTCTGCAGCAGATGAAACAGGACAGCCATCTTCTACCCGGACATTAGCACACACCACCAGAGGATCGAGAAGCCCTGATCCATTTAACTTCACCACTCACGTGCCCGGCTCACACACACTCTTGGTTTTCCATTGGCCTTTCTGCAAGAGCCTGCTGGATTTACTCAGCTGTGAGAATTGTAAAGGTGGCTCAGTAAATAGTAGACTTAAAAAGTGATCGTGTAAAAAGAAACACAAGTTTAAACAGAGATTTGGGGGAGTTTTTCAAAATAAAATTGGGGCTGGTGATACGGTTAGCGGCAGATTTGCCCAGAATGTGTTGGCCATTCCCTTACTCATAAATTCTTCAATGCCTTGCGGTGCCAATGCTTTTATTGACGTGAACGCAGAGCGTCAGGGCGCCGAGCGTCAGGGCGCCGAGCGTCAGGGCGCCGAGCGTCAGGGCGCCGAGCGTCAGGTGCGTAGGCAGAAAACCACGTGAGCGGCAATGCCACGAGCTTCCTCTTCGCCAAGCACCATCGCAGGCAAAGCGATGAACATCTGTCAACAACCATGTCAATAAAAGCTATCAAACCTGACCAGACACAGGGCAGAGAGGCTGTGTGGACATGCAGCTAGACACGCCATGGTCACCTCCAGGTGGCAGAGAATGCTGCTCTTAGTTTCTTAGTTCCACCTAAGAAGGGATGTTTGCATGGACAGGTGGATGGGTAGGTGGTTACGTGGGCAGGTAGATGGATGGATTTTCCTGGCTGTCCTGACCTCTCGAAGTCTCTCAGTTGAGCATGGTTCCCTTTCTGCGTGCAGGCTGTGTCTGTGGCTCAGTATGCTGTTTGGGGCGACAAGTGCGCAGCTGGGTTAACAAGGATGCTCCTGCTGGTTGCTTTCCTTTGACTGACACAACACAGAGAGATGCTGAGCACAAGCGGTAGAGAGTTTGGGGGTAACCACGGGCTTCCTGTTTCTACATAAAGGTTTTGTGTTGAGGGGTTGTAGGGCTCATCTTAGCACAGAGAGCTCCCCTTTGCCTCTTGCAGGTTCCTAACATCTTCCTTCCTGTGGTCCCTTTGTCACAGCTAGGGAACTGGGATTATCACACAACTATTAATTGACCCTCCAAACTGGTTAGATGTGGTTGATGGACTCCTTATGCTTTTCAAGACAGTTTAGGGAAGTGCTGGCTAAGCGTTTCACAGAATTTCAGACATTGGGCTGGGCTGGACTTCTCCTAAGTAGCTCAGGAAAGGATATCCCAAAGGTGAAGTGGTCCTATAATGATGGGGATCATTGGAGCCTCTGGTACAGCCAGTTCTCATCGCTGGCTATGGTGGTTCCCACTTGTCTGGACTACCACAACAACACCTCATAGAGTGGCTTATAGACCACAGAGAGTGACTTCTCGCAGTTCCAGAGGCCTGAGGTGTAAGAGCGAGGTGCGGGCTTTCTCCACTCTCTTCCCTGTTATTTTGCTTTATTTAAAAGCATGAAACAAAAACCAGAAGAGGGATGACCTCTCTTCCTGCCGAGGACATGGAAGGAGTTCTGGGCACTGAGGCAGGCTTTGTACCAGCAATGCACTCGAGTGATAGCCAGGGTTCGGTTCAGGACTGGAAGGTGGTTGGCTAGAGGGCTTTTGCATCTGGTCATAGATGAGTCGTTATAATGACTCAAACTGAGAGTTGTGATGGCGACCTGTAACCCCAGTAACTCAGAAAGCAGTGACAAAGAACCCCCTTCCCCCAGGGTAAGCCTTCTTCCCAGGCAGTTCCTCCAGTTAGATCAAGTATCCAAATAGATGAGCCTGTGGGGCCGTTTTCATCCGAACCATTGTACCCACACACGCAAACACACATGCCACACAGACACACTACACTCATACACACACACACACATGGGGAAAAGGAGTTAACAGTGACTTGATAAGAATGTAAAGAGGAGCTGGGCGTGGTGGCGCACACCTTTAATCCCAGCACTCGGGAGGCAGAGGCAGGTGGATTTCTGAGTTTGAGGCCAGCCTGGTCTACAAAGTGAGTTCCAGGACAGCCAGGGATACACAGAGAAACCCTGTCTCCAAAAAAAAAATCCAAAAAAAAAAAGAAGAATGTAAAGAGATGTGCGCATTAATTAGCTTTAGTTGGTCACTTCAAAACAATATACTGTATGTGCATGATAAATATGTGCAGGCTTATGTGTTAATAATTAAAAGGAGAACTACAGTTGATTCGCTCATCCCTCCCATGGGCAATCGGAATGAGTTCCCTGTGCTACTGGGGGTCAGGGACAGAGGATGTGGTGTGAAGAGGGCTCAGGGGATGACCTACTGCAGAGTAAGTGAGAGAAGCGGGCAGGTAAGGGAGCAGAGTGGGCCTGTCCGGGCTGCTCCCTTGAGGAGAATACTTCAAGAAGTATGATGTTTAAACAAAAAAGTGAGCAGACTGGTGGGGGGTGGGGTGCCAGGGACATCCCTCTTGTCAATCAGGATTCAGATGCTGGAGCACTATGCTTAAGACATGGCGGGAGGAAGGAGGCAGGAAGGATCAGAAGCCCTAGTCTGGTCTCTGGCCTTCATCCTGAATACAGTACAAGGCCAAAAGTTTTGCTGAGGTGGCCTTAAGGCCTGACTTTCCATGGCAAACTTAGTCTGGTGTGCTGGGGCAGCCTGAGGTGATCTGCAGCATTCAGTCCTCCTGTACCTAGGGAGACACAAGTTCCCAGGTCTCTCTGAGGCAGTAATGTATCCAGATCAGTAGTCATCTGAGGGGAAGCTGGCAAATCTCTGACTGTGGGATTGGCGTCCAAAATTCATCAATATCTCAGAAGGGGAAGTGTTCCTGGATTGGATATAGTGTCAGCAAGAGACAACCTCTGTCTTGATAGGTCTCCAGGCCAGGGTGTCCACCTTCTATCTGCAGGCAAGCAGGCCTCAGGCCCTCTGGAAAGGGCACCCAAGTGACTACAGACTCTCAGGTTATTACCCCAGTTGCAGAGAAAAGCCTTCCTGTTCAAGACTGCTGCCACACAGACCCCAAGGAAGGGATGGAAAGTGTCTTTCATCCTCTGCTTGGTCCTGGGGTCCATCCATGTCTTCAGGGTCCAGTGGTGAGAGGGAATCAGGAAGGCCAGACACTGCTGATGGCCTGACTGTGGCCTTAGCCAGAACAGAACCCACTAGAAGCTCACAGTCAATAGCAGCTTCCAGACTGACTTTCTGGCCAAACCAATCAAAGCTTAGACATCCTGATTGCTTTGTTACTTAATCCTGAAAAGAACCATGAGGAACGGATGGTGACAGATGCAGGCATGAAGCCAGGGCACTCCCACGCAGGCATGCCCACACAAACCTGGACCCTCTGTGGACTGTAAATATGTTAGGGTTTGAATGCGAACCATCCCCAGAAGGCTCACACATGGGAACACTTGGCCCCCAGCTGGAAAGCAGTTTGGGGAGACTGTGGAGTGGATTGAACAGAGAGCCTAGCTAGCAAAGATAGGCTATCATAGCTGGATTTATTGATTTCAATTTGGCCAGCATTCTGCCCGAACTTTCTCTGCTTCTTGTTGAGTTGTTGAACTAGAAACATGCTAGCTTACTATCTATGAAGAGCCAATCCCTCCACCATCGATGGACCATGCTTCCCCACTGTGAAACTGCCAACTCAAGTAAGTTCTTCCTGGGGCTGGGGAAGCGACAAGGCAGGGCTGAGGAGCAAAGTTCTGATCTTTGAAGCCACCTAAAACGCCTGAGTGGGCATGTCAGGCTGCCTATGACTCCAGCCTGGGAAGTGGGAGGTGAGATCCCCAGAGCAAGTGAGAGACTAGCCATCTCTGGGAGCTCTGAGGCTGATTAAAAAACATACACTGGGCTGGAGAGATGGCTCATCGGTTAAGAGCACGCGTGGGCTGCTCTTCCAGAGGTCCTGAGTTCAATTCCCAGCAACCACATGGTGGCTCACAACCATCTGCAATGGAATCGAATGCCCTCTTTTGGCCTGCAGGCATACATGCAGGCCAAACCCTGTATACATAATAAATAAATAAATCTAAGAAGAACAAGGAGGGGGGAGGAGGAGGGGGAGGAAACCTATATCAACGAATAGATGTAAGAGCAATTACTGATGACTCCCGACCTCAGGCTCAGGATTTACATGTGTGTTTATGCACATGCACCCACAACCACATGTTTCTCATATATGCACATACACACACACACACACACACACACACACACACACACACACACACACGTGAAAATAGAAACAGGAAAAAAGTTCTTTATCTCTTAAGGTACCTATGCTGGGTAAGTAATTAGCACATATGGTCCTAAAACCACTAAGTCAGTGCCTTGCTGCCTCTTGTGGGCCACCCAGGAGGCCTGGTATTTCTGAGGATGTGGACAGCTGGGGCTGACTAGGGGCTCTTTTTTTACACAGCTCAACATTCTCTGCTTAGCAAACAGGAAAAAATGAGCCTCCAAAAGGAAAGGTGACAAGGCTCACAGACCTCCAGGAGCAGCTGGGCTGTCTGTCTGTCTGTCTGTCTGTCTGTCTGTCTGTCTGTCTGGTGGCATCCTGTAAGTGCCCAGGTTCCGGGCACCAGAGTCATCAGAAGAACTCAGTGCTGATTCTGAGGCCTTCACTTTTCACTACCCGACACGAACCCCAACTGCTTACCTTTCCTCGAAAGACCCCAGGCTCTCCCAGGCCTTTTTGAGTCCCTGTTCAGCGAACAAGGCATTCTTAGCATGGGGCTAAGAACACAAAACTTCTCACAGAATATCATTCACATTAAGAAGCAGTAACCGTTGGCCTGGAGAAATAGCCCAGATGATAAGGACTCACAACCAAAAATACAAGAAGCAGTAACTGTGCTGTTTTGACACAACACTGCATGCCTATAATCCCAGCCCTTAAACAGCACAGGTGGGAGGATCTTAACTTTGAGGCTAGCCTGGGCTATATGTTGAGATCCTATCTCAGGAAAACCATTCAAAGAAATCATCGAGTAAATAAACAAACAAGAAACTATACCAATCAAAAGATGATCACAAAGCAAAGCAACTGTGCAAACGAACTTGCTCCCTGTCAACACTTCCCCCTCAGTGGGTGGCTTTGTCTCTCTGCATCCAGTGACATCTCTGGAACTGTCCTAGATAGCAATTTATTTTTAATTTTCTAGTGCTGGCAAGTCAATCCAGGGCCTACTGCATACTGGATATGTGTTTTACACTGAGTATGCCTTGAGTCAAAGGTTCCCATGTTCAATCTTGGTTCTGGCTGAGACTGGCTAGCTGTGTGATTGCAGGATAGTCAATTACCAGCCACAACTGCAAAGGGAAATTGCTATTCAATGTTCAAAATATTGCGAGTGAGATGACCAAAGTGCTTGTCCCCCACAGAGCAGCTTTAAAGGTGCTCTCTGCCTCCATTTTTTGAGCATCAGCCTCAGACACTGCAGTTCAAACAAATGTAGAGCTGACCAAGCAGCACTTTAAAGATCTGTGTGGTGGTTTAATGAGAATTTCCTTCGTGGGCTCATGTGTTTGAATACTTGGTGCCTGTCCAGTTGGTGGAACTGTTTGAGAAGGATTGGGAGGTGTGACCTTGTTAGAAGAGGTATGTCACTGGCGGTGGGCATTGAGGTTACAAAAGTCCACAGCAGGCCCAGTCTCAACCTTTCTCTACCTTTTGCTTGCAGATCAGGATGTAAGTAAGCTCCTGGCTCCTGCTCTAGCGCTGTGCTGCCCGCTGTAATGGCTGTGGACTAAGCCTCTGACAGCTCTGACAGTGTAAGCAAGTCCCCAATTAAATGATTTTTTAAAAAATTAACAGGGCAGTGGTAATGCACAGCTTTAACTCCAGCACTCGGGAGGCAGAGGCAGGTGGATCTCAGTGAGTTTGAGGCCAGCCTGATCTATAGAGCAAGTTCCAGGACAGCCAGGGCTACACAGAGAAACCCTGTCTCAAAAAACAAACACAAAAAGTAGCCTCTGTATTGTCTCTTAAAACAATAAAAAAGTAAGAAAACAACCAGTGAGATTAAGGACCATCTGGAAAGGTTTGAAACTAAATGTACAATACTGTAAGTTAGCCAGTGATCACATACAAGATGTATTACCATCATCGTCGTCATCATCATCGTCATCATGTTTTTGATACAAGGTTTCACTCTGTAGCTCAGGCTGGCCTACAAGTAATCATGTGCCCAGGCTGGCTTCAAATTCACAGTGGTCTCCTGCCTCAGTCTCCCAAGGGCATGGGAGCCACTCACGATGTCTGCAACAAACATCATATAAGGAAGAACCAGTCACTTCTCCCCAACGTTAGCTGTTCTTCACTGGTGTGCCATGTTTTACTAACCTAAAAAATAATAACTCATCAATAAGCAGTTTATATTTTGAAATTGTGTAGGCATTTTGCAAGCCAGGAGTTTTGAACTAAAAGAGATTTTTAAATAAATTGACACTTTCTTCTGCTAGAATCTCTGAGACAACAATTATGTGTTAAGTATCATGCAATCCTTAAGAAGTAAAGGTAAGTCTAAAATTTGTGGGATTTCTTTCACCCTGTGTACAACAGTGGCCATGGTAAGGGGCTCAGATGTCTTCTATTTAGTCTCCATTCCCTCAACTATAAAAGAGGAAGATCAGAATTTCCCTGCCAGATGGGATTGATGAAGACCTTGTTGATATTTGCTCCTTCTCTGGTGATGGGGTCATGTCCTGACAAACCTGATATGTAGGTTGGTGAAAATATTACAGGTTAGTACAGCTAACCTGCTGGGCATCCCAGCCCAGCCTGGCCACTCAGATGTGCACAGAACACTCCCATTAGTCCACAGGTGGTCGTCAAGTTATCTACCACAAAGTCTACTTTGTACTAAAATGTTGACTATCTCATGCGATTTCCTAAATCCTCTATATTCCTTAAAAATTTGAGGAAGGAGAACCACGTTAGGCTGGAGACCACCTGCCATTAAGTTGGCACAGTCCCCGAGTCCAGGGCAGTTTCAGTTCCCACTGTTGTTTTGGTCTGATGCCCACAAGGGCAGCAGGCCGTCCCAAGGTTTCCTATCCTGGCACCCTCACCCTATGTCCCCATGACAGATGGCCTCATCCTAAGCAAGCTTTCAGAAAACCCAAGTAAACCCGACCATCACCATTATCATGCAAAAAAGAAAGAAGCAGAAGGAAAGCCGTCCAAGGAATACCCACTGTGGAGCCAGGGGAGTGAGGAAGTACAGGGGGAGCCACAGCAGGAGGGAGAGACAGGAGCCACAGTGGGGGAGGGGAGCCACCAGGTGGGGTGGGGTGGGATGTGCCCCATCCTGCTGGGTGAACATTACTATGCTGGAAGCAGCTTGCCAAGTTTGGATTTGACTTTGAACCCCTTTCCCTCTCTCTCTCTCTCTCTCTCTCTCTCTCTCTCTCTCTCTCTCTCTCTCTCCTTCTGTACTTTGCCATGGGGTCTTCAAAGTGAAAGTTCAACAACGGGATTTGGGGTCCATAGTGCGTGCCAAGATCCAGAGCAACCACAGAGAAGGCATCTGCTGTCGCCCTCAGCTCATTCTCTGTCCCCGTTTATCACCCCTGATCTTCTAAGAGGATCCTCTGGCTAAGAACCCCACTCTTACCCCTACCCCCACCCCCAGCATATACGCATGGTGTGGAAGTTTCAGAAACAGGTACTCAAGCCTTCAGCAAATCACCTTTGAAGTCATAGCGGGAGATTAGGAATGTAGAGTTTATGCTCCGACAAGATAAATTAAATTTCATGCTCTGGACCAGAATTTTCTGTGCCTTAGATTATCAGAAATTTATGGAGAATGCTTCACTAGTCCAACAGAGACAGAGTCTCAGAGCTCTGAGAAAATGCCCAGTGGGGGCCGAATTTACGGCATATTTGAGCGCAGCAGAAAAACACATCATTAGAAGCAAAGACAGAAAGAGAAAACTCAAGAATTCTATCAATAGCTGCAAATATATAACAAGCTGCCAAAGGCCAAGGAAACAGCTACATGAAGATGTACCCCCCACCCCTATACGACCGAGCATCCTAAGGATGCTGCTGGAAGCCTCAGTAGTAGGTAAGGAAAGCCACTCCCTTTTTATCTTAAGGACAATCAGACTCTTGTCCAGCTCAGCTGTGCAATCTTGCCAGCCACATATGGTGGCTTTCTCATTCCCCTGTCACTGTTCCCTCTAGAGAAGGCCACCAGAATGCAGAAATCATGAACGGCTTGTTTAAGTACGGTCCTGGTTGGTTTTTGTCAAGTGACACAAACCTAGACACATTTGGGGAGAGGGACTCTTCCAATGTGATTCATTCTTTCCAATTTGAGGAAATGCCTCTACAGGATTGGCTGATAGCAAGCCTGTGGGGTTTTTCTTGATTAATGATTGATGTGGTTGGGCCCTGTCTACTGTGGCTGGTTGTGTCCTCAGTTGTACAGGAAAGCAGACTGAGCAAGCCATGAGGAGCAGGGCAGTGAGCAGCATCCCTCCATGGCCTCTGCTTCAGCTCCTGCCTCCAGGTTCCTGCCCTGACTTCCTTCGATAACAGATTTTGATGTGGAAGTGTAATCTGAAATAAACCCTTTCTCCCCCAAGTTTATTTTGGTCATGACGTTTTATCATAGCAATAGAAACTCCAACTAAGACAAGTGCCAAGTGTCCTTAGATCAGAAGGTGAGCCTTTTAAAAGAAGCCAGCCTGTCCACTTGTACAAGATTGTTGTGCATTCTCTCTTATGTGCCAGCATTGTGCAGGCTCCAGGGTTCAATAGTTCAGGCAATCCAGAGCTCAAACAGTAGAGGAAAAGAGAAAGAGCAGAACAGTCACCATGTGACACCAAGGACAGACCTGGAGAGGCATCTATGGGGCACATGCAGAGGAAGGTGGAAGACTGTAGCTGCGGTTATGATGGAAAAGAAATAGAGTAACAAGCCCAAGGCTGAGTTTATACAAGACATCTCAAAATGTGCCCTAAAGCTCATGCAGGAGGGTGCCACCTCAAAGCCATCCTCCTGGAAGTCTCCTCCTCATTCTCCTTCTCCCCTCCCCTTCTCCTTCCGACCAAAAGGCAATCGATTCCCTCTAATTGGTTGTTCCAATATCCATGAACACTGAAGATGTCCCCTCCTCCTACTGCAAAGAAGCTATGGCATCTTGGGGCTTTTCACAGAGAAGTGTGCTGTGCTGGCTTCTTCTTCAATCAGCAAAATCTCTTCTTAGGATACTTTCCAAATCGTTTGACCTGATCATCTTACTATCATCTTTACAGCCCCTCCTACAACAAACATCTAAAAATAACTTTCTACAGTAAAGGCCACCCTAGGAAAGATCATTTGTCTGATGTACCAGTTCATGCTACTTGGTGCACTGGGCATCAGAACTCTGCCAGCTGGGCTGGGGCTTGACAGAAAACATTTAATTTAAAATTAGAACATTCCAGGACATTGTCAAGTTGGAAATCATTTAGAGATTGTGCATTCCTTTCACTCTTGAGGAGAATTGGAGGAGGCTGAGCAAATTAGCCAAAGGCATCAGGCTGGCAATAGTTAGCCGCGCATGAGGATGGACAGGAAACTCTAGTGCTTTTCTGTGAGCATCACAGAAAGCCTAGTACCGTGTCTAGCACATGACGGTCCACCACAGCACACATAATGTTGACTGAATGAAAGGTTGTGGGCTAGCTCATTTTCTCCCCTAATAGTCTTGGGAGGTAGGTACTATTAGCCTCCGTCCACTAAGGAAAGAACGGGGACCCGGCCTGAGATAACAGAGATAGAAAAGGGAGGGGCAGGATTTGAACTCAGGAGCCTCCCTAACTGCATCCGTAATGTGTACAATGTTGTTATGTTGGAGAAGAGATGAATACACAACATGTTTAGCACTGAGGAAACAGGAGGCGGCTGGGGAAACCTCTTGGGACCCCCCAACAGTGAGAATATAAGAACTGACCATATCCGTGGAACTACAAGCTGGCTCTTTGTAGCACATGCGCAGTGCAGCGCGAGAACCCCTGGCTCTGCAGGCAACACGCAGCCTCGGGGGTTAATGGAGACTGTAGTTTACACAACCTAATCCTCCAAGGCTGTGTGAAACAAGACAGGGTACAGCGTTTCCGTTCTTAAGCAGCCTTGTTTTCTTCACAAACACTTTGAATAATGAGTGTGAGCGCACAGTCACAGTAAGTCCCCTCCTAAAGGGTTAGCTAAATTTGCTTATTTTTAAGCGCTGGAGGGCGGATCATCAGAGGGATTAGCAGTAGCACTGCGTGTTCCCTCAGCGTTCTGATCCTCATACGACTGCACGTCTCCGGCTGCTGACCCGGGAAGGCCTCTGCTGGCAGGCTGGGATTTTAGTGTCTCACATTGCTACCTCTGAGAGCAGTTTAGCAATTAATTATTCCCGGGAAACCTCCTATTTAAAAGCTCTTTTGGACAGAGCTCATTCTGTTAAACTTGACATGTGTCTATCCAAGGTGACTGCAAAGTGCATTTGCGGATCTCTGCAGTCCCATCATGAGTAGCTTTTCTTCCTGGCTAATGGGCTGGACTGGGACCTGTGGGATTACACACGTGGTCCCTAGAGTGTGCTCTCCAGTGTGGGGGTGATGGAGGCTCCCCGACACAGGGGGAGCATGACGATCCTTCATGGCATTTTTGATTTTTTTTTAAATACACTTTGTTCCTTTTTGTGTCAGGATTTTTAAAAAAACTATTAGCATCTGTGTATGTGCATTCATTTCCACGGGTGCACGTGGGGGTCAAGGAAAAGTGTCAGAAGTTGTCTCTTCTCACTCTGGGTTCCAGGGATCAAACTGAGGTCAGGTTTTTGCTGTGAGCGACTCTAGCTGTTGAACTATTATGCTAGTCCCTTCACAGTGTCTCACTGTGACCCCTGGCTGTCATTTGTATCTGGAATGTCCCCCAGAAGCCCACATTAGCGCTTGGTTTGTAGTTTGGCATTACTGAAGGTGATGGAACCTGGTTAAGAGTTGGGTATACTGGGAGGGGTGCATTAAAGGCATGTCCACAAGGATTGCATGACCCCAGTCTCTTCCTCCTCGTCTTCCTTTTTTGCTTCTGGCCATAGGGTGAGCATTTGCTCTGCCACATGCTGCTACCACCATATGCTGCCTGCCAGAGACCCAAAGCAACTGGGCCACAACTGGGCCACGTGCATTGAAACTGCGATCTAACATGACCCTCTCCTCTTTATAAGTTGATTGTTTTTGCACATTTTGTTACAGCAATGGAACTCTAACGCGGTCCTCTTTGTGGACGGCTAGGGCAGCATTTGTTTCGTTTTCCATCGTGGGCAAAGCTATGAAGGGTCTCCATCAGGCTAGAGACACAGACCAGCTTGTTACAGTTTTAGGACCTGTACCACAGGCACATAACCTATAACAGCTCTTCCTCTGTGTGATATGAGCCTGATGATGTCTGAAAGACTTATAATTTTTTTGTGAGATAATGGTATTTATTTATTTATTTATTTAACGTCCAGATCTCAGCTTCCCCTCTCTTTCTCCCTATTTATTTATTTATTTATTTTACATCCAGATCTCAGCTTCCCCTCCCTTCCTCCTTATTTATTTATTTATTTTACGTCCAGATCTCAGCTTCCCCTCCCTTTCTCCCTATTTATTTATTTATTTATTTATTTATTTATTTATTTATTTTACGTCCAGATCTCAGCTTCCCCTCCCTTTCTCCTTATTTATTTATTTATTTATTTAACGTCCAGATCTCAGCTTCCCCTCCCTTTCTCCTTATTTATTTATTTATTTATTTATTTATTTTACGTCCAGATCTCAGCTTCCCCTCCCTTTCTCCCTATTTATTTATTTATTTATTTATTTATTTATTTTACGTCCAGATCTCAGCTTCCCCTCCCTTTCTCCTCAGTGAAGACCATGTTTCCCATGGATACCAACCCACCCTGACATATCAAGCTGCAGTAGGACTAAGCACGTCTTCTCCTATAGAGCTCCAAAGTCAGGCAACAGAGTCAGAGACAGTCCCTGCTCCCGTTGTTCGGGGACCCGTATGAAGACCAAGCTGCACGTCTGTTGCATGTATATAGGAGGACTGGGTCACTCCCTGTGAGCCCCTAGATTGTATAAATTTCTACCCATAGCACACAAGAATCAGTTCCTGGGGGCTGGAGAGATGGCTCAGCGGTTAAGAGCACTGACTGCTCTTCTGAAGGTCCTGAGTTCAATTCCCAGCAACCACATGGTGGCTCACAACCATCCATAATGAGATCTGGTGCCCTCTTCTGGAGTGTCTGAAGGCAGCTACAGTGTACTTACATATAATAAATAAATAAATCTAAAAAAAAAAAAAAAAAAGAATCAGTTCCTGAGATTGGGAATGGTTTCTAGTCAGGGTTCAGATGGAGACCAGAACATTTAAGGACCCCCCACCATGTATCTCTTAAAGCTTGAGTCTGAATCACAATCCAAGCTGCCGGCCTTTATACACACTGCCAACCAAAATACTCTCCCTTTCAGCAGAAAGACAGGACACCCCCCCCGACCCCCGCCATCACAGCCCTGCAGACATGTAGATGTGCAGATGTGCAGACATGCAGATGAGCAGATGAGCAGGTGAGCAGGTGTGCAGGTGGGCAGATGTACAGATGTGCAGGTAAGCAGATGTACAGATGTGCAGGTGAGCAGATGTGCAGATGCACCCTTCTCTACTATCTAGTGGCTATAGAGAAAAATGCTTTCCAGAGAAACACCAGCTCATCTAGCAAGGTGAGCTTACAAAAGTGTTAGGTACCTAGCGGTCTCATCACTCTCTTTTCTTGGTGCAATCTAGGGTAAGAATGACTTGACAGATTTCACACCCCTATTAGGTGATGCTGGGTCTTAAATCCCAAAGGCCTCTTCTGTCTGAATACTGACATGCAGGGAGTGGAGGCTAAGGACCCAAGGGTAAGTGACAGTTTCAAATGGTAGAGAGACAGCCTCTGTGGACCATATTCACAAGGTGTTCATATGTGAAGCAATGGTGCTCCTTAAAACTGTCGCTTAGCTTCTGTCAATCGTGATTTCGAGTCAGGACTAGCTTTGGAACTTCAGGCAAGTGAATTTCTTCTAAGACCTTGTCTAAATTTTGTGATTAAAAAATGGAAGAAATCAGAAACATTGTTGCTAGCTAGGCCCTTGGTGCTTTATATCTAAAGTAACAATGTCACAGAGGCAATAACGGAGCTGGAGATACACACAGGTCTTACAGACTCAAAATAAAATGCTAAAGGACTAGACAGACCCTAAGAGCATCAGGAGAGGGTGAGATTTAATGAGAATTGTCAACTTTAGCCTCATGCAAGGTGGAGGGGAAATAACAAAAGCCGAGGTTCTTAGTCCCAAAACAGCCCTACAGGAAATTCCATGGAGCAGTCTTCTCTGGAAAACAGGAGATGTATCTTATAAATAATGAGGTGGGCAGAGCCGTGAGGAGACAAGGCGCCATAGCGGAAGAGGGGAAACTGGATGGAGGATGGACCTTCCTGGCCGGAAGAAGACAGCATCTGGTGCAATGATAAGGAATGCAATTTTCAGGTGCTGCCTATAAAATGTCCTTTACACAGAAGGTTAGTGCATTTTACTGTGCCTGGATAGCTCTTAAAGTAACCCCACTTTACATTTTCCTTTTAATTTTTTTTTCCAGGTTGGTGTTCACTGAGAGGTGGGGAAGCAGGAAAAGATGATCTGGAGAAATTCCTAACCAATAACTATAACATGATATCTCCTGTGATGGATTAAAAGGGTGGAGAGTACGCATAAATACATATACAACAATACATATTTGCATACAGATTGCTATTTCATTAGTAGTGACCTTGAATGTAAGGGTTGGCCATTCGGATTTCTGAGTTCGAGGCCGGCCTGGTCTACAAAGTGAGTTCCGGGACAGCCAGGACTATACAGAGAAACCATGTCTCGAAAAACAAACAAACAAACAAACAAACAGGGTTGGCTATTCGGAATTTAAATATTAGGAAGTAACTATTATAATATCAGTGTGAACCCCTTCGAGTCGGGGTCAGAGAGCCTGCAGACCCAGGCTTTGTCTCTGGTTCCTCCATTTGGTGCTTCCTTAACAGCAGAAGTCTGAGCTACCCCAGAGGCCCACGGAGGATGGGTGAGTAGAGAGATCTGATCCCAGCCTGAGGCCAACCAACTCCTCCCTGACGTGAAGGACCGGAAGGCTGAGGAAGGCACAGTGGGAAAGATAGGTGGGCGGAGTTGCCAGTGGGCCAGAGCTGGGGAGGGAAACAAGCGTCATAGGGAGTGCCTATGAGTCCCTGCCTGCACACTTCTGTCTCATCTGTCCCCCCAGGACCCCCACTGTGTCCTCCAGGTCCCAGGAGTGTCTTCCACCCCAGCTCTTGATGGTGCTATCTTTAATTTCTGCCAGTCTTTCCTCCCCTTTCCCCAAACCACCCCCCCCATCAAGTCTTTCATATGACCTCATCTGGGGAGTTTTCTGGGCTCCACTGTCAATGAGGAACATTCTCTAGACAACTGCACTGTTCTGGGCCAGTGAGGAGCCTGGCAGAATTATAACAAAGCCATTTTCTTCTACCAACCTTCACACTGGGAATTCCCTCACACTGGGAATGACCGCATCCCTGAATCCAGATTATGCATGTATGCACTCAAGTGCCTTCCCTTGGGATGCCATTGTGGCTGTCACTTCAGAACCCCTACTCAGGAGGTAAGGGGGAAGGTTCCTTAGGCAGAGACCTTAGACGTGTAGGTAGTGAAGCTGAGGTGTGTGGCTGGAACAAGGCAGGCGGGAGGCAATGTATAAAGGATTTAGGTGGCTGCAACAAGCAGTCCTGCTGGCTGTGGGGGCTGCCCACTGCTGCTATGGGAAACTTCTTTGTTACTTTCCCATCTTCTTAACAGGTCAAGCTGGACCCTGCACCTACATGAAGAAAAAAAGACGCAGGTGTCTGAAGTCTCAGGAGGGCTCCCCCAGCAGCTTTCTTGAGAGTCCATGAATTTTGTTCTTCTCACACACAGTAGGGTAGGGAAAGGCTGGAGATGAGTCTGATGGCCAGTGGGGGTCTAGAACCTGGCTTAGCTCATAACACATACTTAGGTAAGGATGTTCTAGAGAACATACACACACACACATACACAACAGTAACACAGGCTTTGTGCTTTAGCACAAAAGTCAGAAAACAGCACATTTTGGAGAATAAGGTAGGTGTTTTGTGATAGGGAGATATTTCATACTTGCCCCCGTTTTAGTACCTGAGTGTTGTGTGATGGCTGCAGCTGTCTATAAGGCAGTGCCCCACGGCACACTGGCCCCGTTGCCCATACTCTGCCAGAGCTCTGGCTCAGAGCTGAAAGCAAGTCACAGAAGACATTCAGAAAGTTCATCGATAACCCTTTTTGCATTCAAACTCCTGGCTGGGACACAGGTCAGAAAATGACTTCATCTTTTCTGGATTCTTGCCCAAGGCTGAGCCCTGGCAGCTGCCACCCTGTGTCCTAGTGCTGTTCTGGCTGGACACCAGCTAGGCTCTTTCCTTCTGCCTTGGCTGCTGGCTTCACTCAGGGACAGCGGCCCCTTAATGATCATTCCTGGGTCTGAGCCATCCTCTGAGCCTACACGGCAGAAGGCACCAATGCGGCACCTCCTTTGGTTTGGTTTGGTTTGGCATGGGCTCTTTTAAAATGAGTTTGTTTGTTTGTTTGTTTAATTTTTTGTTTGTTTTACTTCTTGTTTTTCTTTTTCTTTTTCTTTCCTTTTTCTTTTTCTTTGTGGAGAACTGGCCATGCAGCACTTCTGGGAAAGAGACTTATCAGCATTATCAGATTTCAAGGAATTAGAGTCTTCTGAGCTGGAGGACTTTTGTTTTCTGTAACAACCATAGGCCACATTTATTTAGCCACATTTTACTTGCTAATTCAGGGAGTTCCTTGGACGTACATGGGTAATATCAACCCTTGAATTTCTACTGGTGGTAGAAAGTCCGGGAATGTCTGCAAACAAGGTCACATGATTTGTCCCTGCCTGGCTTGTAGAAGCTCCTGAAGGTACCATATGCTGACCGCACAGTAAAGGGACTCCAAAGTATTTACACATGTAGGGGGAGGACTCCATGACAAACAGGTTCTCTACCCTCCTTGTAATGGTGTGTAATATCCTGAACTTGGCAGATATACAGTACAGTTGGCTCCCCATGGATTCTGTGTCTTTGAATTCAACCAATCACACACTGCAGATATTTTTTTAAAAAATTCTGTTTGTACTGTGTGGCGGTTTGAATATGTGTAGCCCAGGGAGTTGCACTATTAGGAGGTGTGGCTTTATTGGAGGAAGTGTGTCACTGCGGGGGTGGACTTTGAAATTCTGCCCAGTGTGGAAGAGCCAGTCTTCTCTTGTTTGCCTTTGGAACAAGATACTCTCAGCTCCTTTAGTGCCATGTCTTCCTGACTGGATGCTGCCAAGCTTCCTGCTATGATGATAATGGACTGAACCTCTGAACCTGTAAGCCAGACCCAGTTAAATGTTGTCCTTTATAAGAGTTGTCGCCGGGCATGGTGGCACACGCCTTTAATCCCAGCACTCGGGAGGCAGAGGCAGGCAGATTTCTGAGTTCGAAGCCAGTCTGGTCTACAAAGTGAGTTCCAGGACAGCCAGGGCTATACAGAGAAACCCTGTCTCAAAAACCAAAAAACCCAAAAAACCCCAAAAAACAAAACAAAAAAAAGAGTTGTCTTGGTCATGGTGTCTGTTTACAGCAATAAAACCCTGACTAAGACACACTGAAATATTTCCACCAACTCCTGTCATTATTCATTGACCAAAAGAGTCTGATGACCATTTATGCAGCATTTACATTGCATTGAAAACTCCAGGTTGCTTAGAGAAGATGTCAAGTGTAAGAGAATGCCTGCTGAGTCTCGGCACATATGACGCCATTTCACCCAAGGACCATTTCACAGTTTCTGGGTTGTGGCGTGTTTGGGAACCCTGGAACCAACTGTATGCATGTATATACAGTAGAATTTCCAAAGAGACTTCTTTATACTGTAAAACATTGCCTAATTTGAACTGTAGGATGTGCATTTTTTGTGTCCTTTATGACCATTGTCATTGCTAATGCTGCTGCTACTGATACTTTTCGCCAAAGGAAATCAACAACTGTAGCATCAAGAGTTTTAGGCTCCTCATCATGTTCAGGGTTAGAACTCAGACATTTCTTAGCCTGAATCCTAAATTTAAGTAGCTGAGGACTTAGCCTGCATCTCCTAGCCCCATGCCTGTTTCACTGTTTGTCAAATTAATTGTTTAATTTGCTTCCCTTGTCTTAAGTCTCCCCCCCCCTTTTTTTTCCTTCTGGTTTCTTAAGATGAATTCTAACTCTTATTTTAAATTTTCTATTATACTAAAGACAGTGTTTAAAGCTATTTTCTCCAAAGACAACTTTTTGTGCATGCTGTAGGTCTGCTATGAGGATTCTTGGTATGCGTGCATGCTTGCGTTCATGTGTGCATGCGTGTGTGCATGCATGTGTGTGCACGCACACACGTGTCACTGCCTGGGAGAGGGCATTGGAGTCACAGTGTGGGTGCTTGGAACCGAACCCTGGTCTTTTGCATGAGAAGCTGGTGCTCTTGACTGCTGAGCTGACTTTCTCTTGCTTGCTTGCTGAATGACACACTTCAGCCTCGGCTCCCTGCTTGCTCGGGAACGTTTAATGAATGCACTTTATTTTCTAAATAGAGAACTTTTATATGATTCATCTGTTCTGGCTGTGGCAGTGGTAAGAGACTGATGACTCTAAACTCTTAAACTCTCTGAAATTTCCTTCATCATCAAGGTTCTGACAAATGCTATAAAATTTATCTTTTAAAAGATTAAAAATAGCCGGGCGATGGTGGCACATGCCTTTAATCCCAGCACTCGGAGGGCAGAGGCAGGCGGATTTCTGAGTTTGAGGCCAGCCTAGTCTACAAAGTGAGTTCCAGGACAGCCAGGGCTACACAGAGAAACCCTGTCTCAAAAAAAAAAAGACAAAACACACACACACACACACACACACACACACACACACACACACACCACCACCACCACCACCACCACCAACAACAACAACAACAAGATGAAAAATAAGGGAAAGTTACATGTTTTCAACTTTGTGATGCAAATTTCACATATATTTTTGCATGAGGAAAGACTGCCTTAAGATTCTATTTGTCTTTGATTATTTGAGGTCAATTCACTTGAATTCTTCAGTGAGAATATTGAAAGCCTTCATTATAGCTGTGCCCTGTCAAGTTCTGTTCACATTTTTTGTTGCTCCATGTGTTTGGGCCTAAGTTGTTGGTATAAACACGTGCTTTAATTTATCTAAATGACATGATGTAATATTGAACATGCAGTAGGTCTACCTGTCAGTTATCTGGGGATTGCAAATAAAATCCACAATGAGGCACATGATGTGTGAGGGAGAATTTACGTATCAACCTGCTCTGCTAGGAGATGCCCAGTTAGAAGGTATTAGTGCTATTTCTGGGTGTGTCTGTGAGGCTGTTTCCAGGAGGGACGGGTGTTCGAACACTGGACTGAACAGAGGAGGTCCTCTCTCCCTAGTGGGAGTGAGCACCATCCAATCAATCAAGGGCCAAGTCGGGACAAAAGGGCACAAGGTAGAGTGACTTTGGTGAAGACAAGAGAGCAGCCACAAAACTCACAGTGACCAAGAGAGCAGAAGGAAGAAGCCAGGCAGCTGGGCCAATCTGCGCCTGCCCTTGGGCTTGGGACTTCTAGTTCTTGGCCCCGTGGACTAAGGGACAGTACGTGAAGTGGTGCTGGCTTCCCTGTTCTCAGACCTTAGGGTGTGGACTGAGCACAGCACCAGTTTTCCTGGTTCTCTGGCTTACAGAGTGGAGATCCTGGAACCTCATAGCATTCACAATAGTACCAGCCAGTCTTTCTAGATGAATCTCCGTCTCTCTGTCTATGCAGAAAGGCACAAACTGTACGTTTATATTCTGTCAGTCCTGTGCCTCTGGAGACTCCGAACCCAAAGAAAAGAGATTTCCATACTGCTTGTTGAAGATGAGGCCATTAGACTCCCTTGAGTATAGATGAGACGGACTGAAGCTGATGGTCACGCATGCCTTCCAGTCCGCAGTGCAGGTTCAGACGTAGAAGGCACCCACGAGCACTTCACAGTGGCATGGCTACAGAGTCTGTACTCTGCGAATGTGAATCCCATCAATGTTGGGGTGAAGAACTGAAGTATTGGGTGATGGGCACCTAGAGAGCCACACCTATAGAGCCAAAGGGACAGACAAGCTATTGCTCTACACCAGTCATGTATGCATTGCAAAGGAGAGGGAAGGAAACCAAGAACAAAATGGTACAAATGTCTCCATATGTGTAAATCACTGACCCGGCACAGCTCAGCCATAGGATGTCAGGTAGTGGATTTAGGATCGCCAGTGCCCTCTAGTGGCGAGTTGTGAGTAGTGGGGACAGAAGGAGAGCTTCTGAAATCCCTTTCTTTCTTTCTTTCTTTCTTTCTTTCTTTCTTTCTTTCTTTCTTTCTTTCTTTCTTTCTTTCTTTCTTTCTTTCTTTTTGTTTTTCGAGACAGGGTTTCCCTGTGCAGCCCTGGCTGTCCTGGAACTCACTCTGTAGACCAGGCTGGCCTTGAACTCAGAAATCCACCTGCCTCTGCCTCCCAGGTGCTGGGATTACAGGCGTGCGCCACCACTGCCTGGCTCTGGAACACATGAGTTTGCAGGCTGGGGATATCAAGGAAGCTGAACACTAGCAAGGTATGAATGTCTCTGCATATGCAATTACCTACAGATGCTTTGCTTTCTGTTTTTAATCATCATTTAAAATCTAATATAGAGCTGAACACAGGATCCACTATGAGATAGAAACTGCAACGATTTGTCTTTTTTACAAGGTGCATTCAAATCTCAGAAGAAACTAGAGGCACTGCTTCAGTTCTCTCATAATTCATACGGTTTCCTTCTCTGGGCTGCTCGGTGGGCTTGAGGACTGTGACCCCACTTTATAAAGTACAAAAATGAAATTCAAGGGCTAGAGATGGTTCAGTGGTTCAAAGCACTAGCTGCTCTCCCAGAGGACCAGGCTTTGAGTCCCAGTATCTTCATGGTGGCTCACAACCATCTGTAACTCCAGTGTCAGGGACCTGACAGGCTCTTCTGGCCTCTGGGCACCAGGCATGCATGTGCTGCAAAACATACAGGCAGACCAAACACCCACACACATACACTCAATAAAAAAAAAAAAAAAAAAAAAAAACTTTTTAAGAAACAAATGAAAATGAGCCCAGCCTGGAAGCCATCTGCCTGTGCATCTTCTGGCTATAATCTCTCCGACTAAAGGCAGTAGTCCGTAGCACCACCACCTTGGTAGACTGTCCAAGGAGCAGGGTCCGTAAGCCTGCTGGAGTCCCAAGTCACAGGAACCCTGTAACTCTGCCTTTTAATTTTTCTCCATGAAGTACAAAAAAGATCTTCTCCCAGGACATTTTACATGAATTGCTTAGAGAGACTCAGAAACTCTCACAAAGCCTCAGGGTCTCTCCATCCAACTGTGAGCTTTCCTCGTCTCTTGGTTTAGTTTCACTGCTCTGTGTCATGGGCCTGGTACTGCCCCAGGGTCATCTCACCACCAAGTTTCCCCTACAAGAACATTCACTCTGACTCATTAGCACTGGCGGTGCTTAAAACAACCATAATGACTTGTACTGTGTGGTCTACCCAGTTCAGTTATATGCACACGTGTGTGTGTGTGTGTGTGTGTGTGTGTGTGTGTGTGCATGCCTGTGCATGTATGTGCATGTGTGTGTGTGTACATGTGTGTGGTGGTATGTGTGTGTGCATGCCTGTGCATGCCTGTGCATGTGTGTGCATGCATGCGTGTGTATGCCTGTGCATGTGTGTGCATGTGTGCATGTGTGTGTGCCTCCTGAGTGCTGGGATTATAGGTGTGAATCACCTTACTCACCTTTCAGTTTAGTGATCTTATGGCTTTGTTTGGGACATGGAGACCTGGGACAGGGAGAGGAGGAGCAAGGGCGAGCGGGGGAGGGGAGGCTTAGATGAGCAAAGGACAAGCTATGTACGCATGTACGCATAAAACGTCAAAACAAAACCTAGAACTCTGTATGCTAACCTTAAAAATTAATTCATAAAACACTTATTTAAAAGACCACGTTTCCAAGAAGATTTGGCACGAAATAGAATACTGAAGTATGCACTTTAGAACTTCATCATGAGAAGGGAAAACAGCTTTAGGGTGGTCCAAAGGCCATGGCTGGGTGTTAAATTCAGCTCTGGGCTTTCTGGAAGAGAGTTATAAATCTCCCTTGATAACAGGAAATAGGTCAGTTATTAAAGGAGACAATTTTTTCAGTTGCAGATTCCAAGAGAATATGCCAAAGAAGCCCTCTGAAAGTCCTGCAGGGAGGGCACCTGGTAGGTGCCATGAAGCCGGAAATACCATGGACAGGAAAAGCTCACAGACTCAACAGCCTCGAGTTTTATCTTTAGAAAATACAAAGAAGAAAAAAAATCCAAAGGAATAATGGAGGAAAGAGAGATTTGGGGTTACGAAAGGCCCAGGCAATACAGAAAGGGGGCAGGCAGATCAGCCCCTGAACCTGCCCTGGTTCAATGCGCCTGGAATCACCGGCATAGGCAAGCTTAGGGTTCCCACCATGGCAGGTGAGCGGGCAGGCCGGGGCTCTCTGACTTAAAGCAGAATGCACAATAACAATCTATCAACTTCTATCTGCACTGCCACCCAAACAGGAAAGACGAAATGTGCGTGCTTCTGTGTCCCTAGGGCGGAGGTGGAGTTAAATGCCCCCACTGTCTTCCCTGCTGCCCTGGCCTGGAGGGCTATCTCACTGCTCTGTGTGTGGTCCTCCAGTCTGTCAGGAAGGGTATTTCTTGGAAGATCCCAGTATGTTGTGACTTAGCACAGAATTATGAAACTGGATTGCAAAAAATGTGACCTTTCGCTATGAGCTGCCGCCACACAGTATTTTGTCCTTTCTCTCTTTTGAAAGGACGCACGCTTAGCCATTAAAGTCCTAAGAGGCACAAAACTTGAGGGTGAATTCACAGAGGACCCTATTTTTCAAGTACCCATGCTTCTGGGGCTGTGGAGATGGTTTAGAGGTTAAAAGCGCCGGCTGCTCTCACAGAGGACAGGGTTGGATTCTCAGGACCAACCCAGTGAGTGCAACTATCTCTAACTCCAGTTCCATAGGAACCAATGTCTTCTCAAGGTCTCCGTGGGCACCAGGCACACACGTGAACATAGACATATATACAGACAAAACACCTATGCACATAAAATAAATAGCAAAAATGAAAAGTATTCTCTTTTCCACAGATAATGAGAGTGATAACGAGCCTAAGACTCTGAGGGTTTGAACATAGAGGAATGCAAAAGCGTGTTCATGTGGTGGGCATTTGTGCCTGCAAGCCCAGAGCCTGGGAGATGGAGGGTCCGTCTTTTCCATGTCTTGCTTTGAGGCTGATTCCTCCAAATTGAAAAATCCCCTCCTACATGGAGGAAGAAGACCCACATAGCTCTGGACACTCATGGAACTTCACAGCTCAGGCAGCTAAGGAAGCCGCTAGAATCCCACGTTTGCAAGGTTACAAACTCAGGGAGACCCTGCTGGAAGGAGACTCTCTAAGGACCCAGTTGCCTGCAAGTTGTGCAGGGGTGCCTCACATGTGCAGAGCCACCCATCATATTGAAAATGTAAGAGAAAGAGCCCAGCTCCCCATAATCCCTTTCGAGGTCATGCTTCCAATGACCTAAAACCTCCCATGAGTCTCTACGTCTGTAAGGTTCCACCACTCCCTAATGGTCCTATGCTGAACACCAAGCTTTTAATACAGGGCCTGTGGGACTCCAACAAGCACCCACCATATAAGGACTTAGCTTCCCTCCTGTCCCCCACCTTACCCTTGGCATATAACATCTCATATCTGTCACCACCAAAGCTCATGCCCATGTAAGGTGGTTATGCCAGGAGAGTGATGTAGTCCTGAATAGGGAAACGCAGAGCTGAAGGAGAAGCAGGGCTACACTCACATCCAAAAGCACCCTGGCCATGAGGCTGCAAGGGTTGTCCCACCGGCTGAATGGCGTTGATGTTGCTGATGAGATACTTCCTCAATGGCTCCGTGATCTTTACTCAGTGTAATCTTTTCCCGGGGACAGATTCACATAAGACCCGCTCCATTCTATCAGCTCTCAAAGCAGTACCAATGCCTTGCACGTATAACCTAAACCAGTAGGAGACTCCTGAAGAGTCACTTTTTGGGGGGCTCGTTTGTTTTGCTTTGGGCTTCTTTGGGTGCACGGCCACTGAGCTGTGTAAACTTTTTCTTGAGTGTGTGCGAGTTTAAGGTTGTGTTTCTGTAATGCCTGTTCTCCAACCTTGTAATCCTGAACCAATGGAGAGGGCTTACTCTCAGCCACCCTGCTGGCTAGCTGGGCCAGGCTCTCCAGGGGATGTTCATTTGGATCAAGTTCCTCAAATTATATGACATATAATTACATGCATGGTGCATCGAAAGGATTTCTGTCCCTGCAGTCGGCTCATTCAGAAAGATGGCAAGTTAGGGGCGTGTGGTTGTTAGGGGCGTGTGTGGAACCACACATGGGTCTCGGATCAAAGTGATCTAGGGGGCCTGCAGCTTTATCCAGCAAGCTGCTTTGCTGTGGGACTGGAAATCCCAGCATGCACCTAGAAAGCAGCTGGAGGGTCCTCCCTCTCCACCACATCCCTCCCCGCTGACACAGTTTAAGTGACTTTTCCCTTCATCTCTCATTCATCAGTTAGAATGTAAAACTCCCACGGAAACCAATGGCACTTACCCATAAGCCTTTGGGACAAAACCAGCATCCCTGAGATGTAGGAGCAACAGGAGGAGTCACACAGCTGGTATCTTCTGAAGGCTGCATTGTCTTGTGATCCATATGGATGCTCTATAGCTGACCCTCACCCTTACGTACACAGGCTATACAGTGAACTGTCAGCACCTGTGCCTCTGGCCCTAGAGACAGTCAACCTACCTCCTATGTGACATAGAGTTTGTCTCTGTGTGCCAGGTGTGACCCAGGAGCAAGGGGTCTCTACTGTATTTTCAGAGAAGGCTTTGTAAAGCACTTTTCCTGTCAGGACTGTGAAAGGCTCTGGCTGTGGGTGGAAGACCCCAAGCCTGGCCTTTAGCCCCTGATGCTGACGAGCCTTATGAAGCAGCCCCTGGTTACAGATTCTCTCTGGCCTCTTCTCAGCCCAGAAGAAGCCTGGGGACTTCTCCCAATGAGGCACACAGTATGATGTGACCTTCTCTTTGATGGACTGGGAATGAACCTCACACCCTAACCTGCCATGTGCTCTTCCCTTACCCCACTTTCTCCTCTATGCTCCGATGAACATTCTTCTACACAAATTGGAGGCAAGAAAGTGGGTGTTATGGAGACACGGAGAGCAAAGAGAGCAAGCACAGAGGTGTTTCTCATCACCACCATGATTCTCAGCCCAAGTCAGTTTGTCAGTGTCTTAGCTGGGGTTTTACTGCTGTGAGCAGACACCGTGACCAAGGCAACTCTTATAAAGGACAACATTTAATTGGGGCTAGCTTACAGGTTCAGAGGTTCAGCCCATTATCATCAAGGTTGGAGCATGGTAGCATCCAGGCAGGCATGGTGCAGGCGGAGCTGAGAGGTCTACATCTTCATCTGAAGGCTGCTAGGAGACTACTGACTCCCAGGAAGGGTGAGTGGCAGGGTGAGGGTCTTAAAGCCCACGCCCACAGTGGCACACCTGCTTTAACAAGGCCACACCTCTCAGTATAGGGTCACTCCTGGGCCAAGTATATACAAACCATCACAGTCAGCATCTCCAACAACTTTATCTGTTGAAGCTGCCACCAATTTGTTGGCTTAGTTTCATATGACACTTCTGATACCACAGCCATGTGCATGTGAGAGGCTGAAGCCGAGGCACTGGCCTCAGGTGTAGACATAATATGTGGTATGTTCCCAGATGTTACATTAGTCAACTAATGTAATACCACAGCTACACACATAAGTGTGCATATTTGCTCGCACACACACACACACACACACACACACACACACACACACACACACACAGAGACAGAGAGACAGAGGAGAAAGGAGAGAGTCTATTTCCAAAGTTCAGGTAATATATCCTATTTAAAAGACCAATAGTAGTAACACATATAATCTTGATTTACCAGGCGAGTGTAGAAAGGGAATGTGCTGCTATTATTACAATAAAATAACCTTTTCAGAACGTCTAGCATGGCTTGAGGAATTCTGTGGTATGGTTTGAGGCTTGAATCAAGCTAAGTGGACAGACTTCAGCCATTTTAACCCCACTCTTTAGAGCATGCCACAGGCTGAGGACAGGATATATTTTGCATCTTTGCTTATGTCCACAGTGACTTCCCATGATTCTCCAGGATCCAGCCACCATCTCTGCTTGCAGGACTGCCTCCAGGCTTCCTGTTGGACCACACTACAGCATCTTCATTTATACTGTATCCTTTTCTGAAGAGTTGCTTGTGATTGACCAACCACAGCCTAACCTTGAAAATAGGGGAACGTTCTGTAAAGGAAGTTGCTCTGTGTGCTCTCCTCCCCGTTGTGATTAAACACTGACCAAGATAACTTGGAGAAGAAAGGCTTGATTTAGTTTACACTTGCAGGTCTGTCCCTGGGAGAGGCCAGGCCAGGGACTCATGGAGGAACTAAAGCAGGAATACAAGAAAACACTGCTTACTAGCTAACTCTCAGCTTTCTCGTACACCCTAGACCGCCTGCCTGCTCGGTGTGGCGCTACACACAACGGGCTGAGCCCTCCATGTTAATCATCTGTCCATACAGTCTCTCATTGCCATGGCTACGGGCCAGTCTGCTCTGGGCAGCTCCTCAGCTGGGTTCCTTCTTCCCCAGGTGACTCTGGGTTGTGCCAAATTGAAAATAAAAGCTTAGCCAGGACAGGAATTATAACAAGGAGTTGCCCAAATCCAGAAAGAAAGAATATAAACTACTGCAGGGTTATAAGTTCAAAGCCCAGAGGCTCCTTTCTCTCACTTGCTACAATTTACATCCACAGTGGAGTAGCCCTGGCTGGCGTTACTCCAGACACTTCCTCCTCATGGAGAAGGGACTTTACCCAGTGGGTGCTGGCTTGCCTGGCGTTGTGTCTCTGTGTCTTCTCTCACTGGGCCAGATGGCAGCATCTGCCTGTCTTCCAGAGGCCACAGGCTCTCAATGTTATCTGCCTTTCCACCTCTCACTGGGCCTTAGAACCCAGAGGTGGGGTTACACCCGACTTCTGGGTAGTAGGATCCATTTCTCTGTCCAATACTCTCAGTACCCTCCAAAACCACTCAGTGTGCTGTGGTTAAGACTTGTCTTGGCTCAGCCACCTGCCACTTACAGGATTTAACCTTCCGTCATCTCAGAGGTTCAACTCTTCTGACTTGAAAAATAAGTTTGCGATATGTACAATTCCTTATTTATATTCCTTATTTATAAACCAGGTTTTTGTTGTTGTTGTTGCTAAAACAAAATACCAGGAACTGAGTACTTCATAAAAAAGACTTTTTTTCCCTTGCTTGTTTGTTTGCCTGCCTGCCTGCTTTCTTTTCTCTTCTTTCTCCTCCTCTCCCTCCTCCCTCTCCTCCTCCTCCTCCTCTTCTTCCTCCTCCTCCCTTTTTTAAAGATAAGGTTTTGATAGGTAGCTCTAGCCATTCTAGAGCTTACTGTATAGACCAGGCACAGAAATCCTCCTGCCTCTTCCTTCTGCATGGATGAAAGCCATGCCCATCCTGTCAAGCCCAGCAAGGAAAATGGTTTATTTTGTCTGTTGCCATGAGGGCTCAAAGCCAAGATTGTTCAGTCTGTGGGAATGACATCATGCTGGGTGGTACCTTGGGAGAGCTTGTTCTCTCACAACTCACTCCTGTGGGAACCAGCTAGCGCTCTCCCATGAGAACTCGGCTAATCTCTCTGAGAATGGGGTCACCAGTGACTTTCCAGTGGCTCCATGTCACAGAACTCCACGGGTTATACCAGGATCAAGCTTTTGGCAATGAATGCAAATATATCCCACCACAGCGCTTGCTGGTAGGAGGACAGCAACGCTGTGTCCTTCCCAAGGCTGCCTCTCCAGGATCAGAGCCCTGCTGTGGTTCAGCTGTATGAGCCACAGGCCCCCTGCCCCGACCATCTGGTCTAGCCACTCAGCATCTCAAGTCCGTCTGGGAGATTTCCTGTTGAATGGGTTTTAGCAAAGGGTTAGAGAAAACTAGCTGAGATGTTCATGGGAAATGCTTCTGTAGCACAAAGGTTCCCGGGGCTAACCCCACACGGCCGCCCTAAGTCTCCTTGAATCTTCCTTCTACCTTCTCTTGGTGGGGACCATGATGGTGACCAGAAGGCTGCGTTTCTCAGAAAGCTACACTGCTGGGAACATCCATGGCTGCCCTACAGCTAAGTTCTGGGGCACCGAGTTCAGGACCCAGGCTATCTCTAGAATTTCCTCTCAATCGCAGGCAAGATCAAGACAGCAAAAGAAGCTGGGCATGGTGGTGCACGCCTTTAATCCCAGCACTTGGGAGGCAGAGACAGGCGGATTTCTGAGTTCGAGGCCAGCCTGGTCTACAAAGTGAGTTCCAGGTCAGCCAGGGCTATACCGAGAAACCCTATCTTGAAAAACAAAACAAAACAAAACAAACAAAAAAACAAAAAAAAAGACAGCAAAAGAAAAATCAGGAAAGGCAGGAAGAGGAGATAGCTCCCTATAGTTAATAAAATACAGAGAGAGGAAGGGAAGAGGCGCAAAGCAGAGACAGCTGGGAGTTTTGAAGCCCAGGGCCTCCTGCTGTGAGACCGTGTCAAGTGCCTTTGTAGAAAGCAGGTGATAAAGGAGAACTGAGCAAGCCAAGGCTGGACCACATTTCAGATGCGCTGTGCCGGTTGGTCCGTCTCTGGCTCGATGACTCTAGTTGTGTGTTGAGTCGGTGCCCACTTGCAGGAATCACACCAGGCTTTCCCCTACCTGCAAAGGGCTGGAGGCAGCTCTCAACAGTGGCTTGGTACTAGTAGCTGGTCCTGGGGGAACAGCTACCACCCCTGACTTCTGCCTGTGCATAATCAGAGTTGAAGGTGAAAATATCAAGAGACTGTCTTAAGACCCCTGTCAACATCACACATAAGCCCGTCTGTATTAGTTAGGGTTCTCTAGAGTCACAGATCTTATGGAGTAAAGGAATTTATTGATGACTTACAGTCTGCAGCCCAATTCCCAACAATGGTTCAGTAGTAGCTGTGAATGGAAGTCCAAGGATCTAGCAGTTACTCAGTCCCACACGGTGAACAGGCGAAGGAGCGAGTGCTAGTCTCCCTTCTTCCAGTGTCCTTATATAGTCTCCAGCAGAAGGTGTAACCCAGATTTATTCATTGTTTGAAAGGGACGGAGGAAGAAATGGCACCAAACTACAGAGAGACAGAGCAGAACAGAGTTTCTATGCCTTCTCCTTGTTCATGTGCTGTAGAAAATAACATTTGTTACTGTCTCTCATAAAGGGTGTGTGGAGACTGAGGCAAGACCAGAAATATCACCCCATTTTTCTTCTAGTATCAGGGGGATACTTTTTTTGTTTTGTTTTTTTTTCTTTTACATACGGGAGCTACTGCCTCTAAATTTGAGGGCTTACTCCTTAGCCAAGGGTCGCATTACATGTTGTGGATAAATGTTGTGGATAAAAGGCAGAGGTCCAGATTTTACCCAACTTGTCAATACTGTGTTCCTTGATTCTAAAGTGGGAATTCATACATCCTTATTAGCTAGAGTGAAGTGAGAAGCCGGCACGCTCTGCCAGGGCCTCCGTAACACTCCAAAGGCCGAGACTTTATGGACTAAGCTAATGTACAGCATATTTTAGAGCATGGCACACTGGAGACGATCAACCGTGTCCCCTCAGGATCCTGGCACTGCCTGGAGCGGCCGCTGCCACAGTGGCCTGGCATAATGAGAGGGGGATTAGACTGCGTATGTCCAACTCAGGAGAAGATGCAGATTCAAAATTCCATCATTCTCTATGGTGCCATTAATACTACGTGTCACTTCTGCAGATGAGAAAGCGGTCTCATCTTAAGTTGGGTACCATCTGTAAGAGATTTGTCCAGCTTCCCTTATTTAGAAAACTAGCCAGGTATTTTCATGGGGCAGACTAGATGAAGGGCTGTCTCCCAAGCAGACCGCCTTTGCTGAAGTGATCGGGTAGTTGGAATTCCAAGGTGGCCACAAAGCAGAGGAGAGGAGAGCCCATTGGCACAAGTGACAGAAGTCAGACAGGCTCTTAGGTAAGAGGCCGGAGCGTCCATCCGCTGGCTTTTCTGGTCCTGTCTAGCTAATCTGTGTTTTACCGCCCTCCAGAGACCAGTATGAGTATAGCTGCCAGGAGGGTGTCTTGGTTGTTTTCAGCTCTGAGAGAGGAATGAGAGGATGAATAACACAGATGAAAAATATTTCAGGCACAGAGGGCCACAACTTTATTTACAGTTTTTGGGTGTGCGCATACCCTGACAGGTCTATCCATGAACCCTAGATTGGGAAACATAATTTTTGCTTTTGCTTCTTGTGGGGAAAAACAAAAATTTATTCAAGAAACTCTTCAGGGACCCAAGCTAATCCCTAGACTTTTTTTTTTTGTAATTAATCTAAAGCTGACAGCATCTGTGGTTTAGTGCTAACTAAACTATTGCCAGCCACACTGCTAGATATGAGAAAGCAAAGCTATAGCTGAGGCTTAAGGAGGTGAGAGAAACATTTCTGGAGGAGGTGGGATTTGCCTCTGACCAGAGCACCAAGGTTGCAGATGTCCAAGGAGGAGTGGGCATGACTAGGCTTCGAAGGTCCTGGTGCCTCAGCTGTCCCTGTAACCTCCTCACATGTGAGCCTCAAACAGGGCAGACTCAAAATGCGCCTAAAACTGCCACCACCTCCGACATCCCCATGTTTTCAACTGCCTACTCTCTTGAATACTACCAATAAAGTTCACTGCACTCACACACACAAAAAAATAATAATAAATGTTTGTCTACGTGTGTGCACGTGCCTCCAGGTGTCTGAGGAAACCAGAAGAGGGCATCAGGTCACGTGGGGACAGTTACTAGCAGTTGTGAGCCACCATTCGAGTTCTGGGAACCCAACTCAATTCCTCTACAAGAGCAGCCAGTGTTCTACGTTGCTGAACCATCTCCCAGACCCCTTCAAAGATCTTAAAATCCACTTATGAAGGGGCCCAAACAAAGCCGTCCTTATCTAAAGCACTGCCTAAGTGTGCCTCCTTTTCCAATTACGTATCTGGGTGAGGCCAGACTTTCTTCATAAGCTACAACCAAGACAACATATTTCGGCAGATTCTAATTAAGCCTAGAGCAGATAGGAGACTCAGCTGTCTTCCATTACGGCCTACACCCAAAGGATCTGTTGAATTCCAAAACAGCGCCCTTCTTATGCAATACCCTTGGCTCTGGAAAATACAGCTTTTTTTGTTTTGTTTTATTTATTTATTTATTTATTTACCTATTTATCTATTTATTTTTTAATAAAAGTATGTACATTGTCTAATGGGATTACTAGGCCTTCTGGCTATAATATCTAATGCTGGAAACATTAGATCTCGTCCTTGCCAGCCTGTAGCTCCGCACAGCCTCATTTTCCAAAACAGTCAGTGGGTAGAGCAATGGTTTAAGTTTAATTTCCTGTCCTCTTGCTCCAGGGTGATGCCCAGTCCTCTGCTTGTGTTTCTATGTCATATTGTATCTAGAGCCTCAAAGACAAGGCTGCCCTGTGGCTTTTAGGAGTGCTTGTCATTCTGCCCACTGTTCCCTGGTCACAGTTTGAGCTGGTGGGCTGGCGGTTTACCCAGGAAGTGAACAGCATCGCCAGTGAAGAAAGTACAGGAAGATGTGTCTCAGACTTTGGTTACGGATGTGCTTTTGCCACACGACTGTGGACATTTATATCCCCCGAGCATAACTCCTTAATGGAAAGCGTCTGTGGCGCAAAGGCTGTGGTCACCTCTGACATCCTCAAAACATCAATCTGGAGGAGCTGGCTGCTGCACACCTCTCTCCTTGGCTGCCTTTGTCTATCTGTCTGTCTGTCTGTCTGTCTGTCTATCTGCATTTGGCTTTCATTTTTATTACACTTTAGGAAATCTATATTCTGACCAGTTTCATTCCGTTTGGTGGTGTCGAACAGTGCAGTGATTATTTTGACGTTCTTCTGCTCATGGATTTCTCAGGCTTAAAAAATTAAAAAAGTTTTTACGGTTTTATGGTGCTGGGCATGGGACTCGGGGCCTTGCTAAACACGGGCTACATGTCCACCAAGAAGCTGCTTGTTCCGTGCTGCTATGAAAAGGCAAGAGGAAAACCTTTTCTCCCACTCATCCACCCTGTGAATGAGTGAATAAGAGGGCAACTCCCACTGCAGCCAAACACGATTCCCCTGGCTCCTTGGCAGACAGGTGCGGATCTGGACCAACTCCCAAAGGACCGGTTTCTGGAACAGCAACACGTATACTCTTAGCACAACTGTGTGGACAAAGTCCTAACGCTTGGGTGGAGGCAACAGTGCCTCTGGAGGAACAGCTCCCCTGCAGGAATACAGCCTGTAAACAGTGGGAAGAAAAGCCATCGGACCTGAAGGCCAACCCAAAGATGTGGGATCAGCGTGACGACATTGCTCGCACTTACAGAAAAGAGCTTTCTAAATCAACAAGCCAGGAGGTCCAAGATTACGGACTCCCCAGGGATGGGGCGCGGCCATGCTCACCTTCTTAAATGCCACCCACTCCTCTCTTCTATCACCTTGCTTTTCTCTTTGGGCACACAACACATTTAATTTGTTTTAATGGGTCTTCAAATTTCTAGGAAGTTTTATTCGAATGGTTTACTCCAAGATTTAGTACCCCAAGCATATACATTTCGTTTGAGGTTAAACAGCTCTCTCTTGTGGCCGCTGTAGGAAATACACTTTGTGGGTCAGGAGAGCTGTGAGGTCAAACTTTCAATTTATTTTCAGAACTTAAAATTTGAAATGGTTCTTAAGCAACGTCAGTTTTGAGATTTTAGATCAATTATAACTGGTGGGAGGTTTTATTTAAGATAAAAGTCTTACTTCCATGCCTAGAACAAATATCAGTTGTTTCAATGTATACATCAATACTTTCCATCTCATACTTTTAAATGTGCTTATTAATACTCATTACTTAAGCATTGTAAATGTTTTGTTAGGGTAAAGTGAAAAGCTTTCAGGAAGTGGCATATACCTCCCCAGCACATGGGACAAAATGGAACCCGGAACAGAGTTCAAATGCCCAGCACTGGTACATTTTTAAATGAACAGCGGCCATGTTGAACAAGTTAAAGGTCTGACTGAGTATTAGAAACAGAGAGTGAAACATTCCAAAGTGGGCGGGTTTCGTGTTGAGAGGGAGGGAGAAGCTGTCTGGAGCAGGTCAGGCTTGGCTGTTGGTGGGCCTCAGGGCTCTTAGGTGGGTTTCTCACAGAGCAAGCTGAAATCCACACATCACACAGTGCAGGGAAATGTGTCTGAACGTTGACTCTGCCTGTCCAGAACACCTCAGAAAAGGACTGAAAAGCAAGCTGTCATGCCTGCTTCCACCCCTCCCCCTCCCAAACACCAACATGGATATCGATTGACACCGGCGTTGCTAATATGATGATGTTAAAGCCACAAGCTTTGCCCACACAGAGAGAGCTTCTGTCTAGCTTCCTTTGCTGTAAGGAACCTCGAATCTGCTGTGATTTCTAGAAACTCTCCAAACAACAGAAAATTTTAGTCCCATTCTGCAAGGCTTTTCCATTACAATTTTATTTTTTGAAATAAACTCTGACCTCAGAGAAGCACCTTAATTAATATTTATCCTAATTGTAAAGTGATATTCATCCTAATTATAGGAGAAAATAAGAGAGACTGTATCTTGTGATGCTCTCTTACAGAAAAGTTAATAACCATGCTGCTTATGATATTTAAAACTATTTTATAACAGAGCCAGGTGTGGTGGCTTATGCCTTCAGTCCCAGCACTCAAGAAAAGGCAGGCAGATCTCTATGATTTAGAGCCCAGTCTGGTCTACATAGGGAGATCCAGGCCAGCCAAGGAGCAAGACCTTGACTAAAAACCAAAACCAACAACAAATTATACATAAACTTACAGCTAGGTCTCTTAGAAATGAATTACAAAACAAAACCAACAAAACAAGCACAAACCCTCAGACAGCATAAACAAGATGTAACTGGTCTGTCCCATTTGCAGTTATTATAGTTTACATGGAGTTCCCTGTTACAAACAGTATTCAGGGGCCATCAAGATGGCTCAGCAAGGAAGCTGATGACTAGAGTCACAGACAATCGTTATCTGCCATGTGGGTGCTGGGACTCGAACCTGACAGTGTTCTTAACCTCTGAGCCATCTTTTCAGGCACCATGGTTTGGATCACCAAAGCCCATGAGATGAAACACAGACATCTTACCAGCTTGTGGCATTGTTGCCAGATGGTGGACACTTTGGGAGGAAGGACAGAAAGAAGAAGTTAGGTATTCCCTTGAAGTTGACTGTAGTGAGAATCTTGGTTTCTTTGAAAATACAGATATATTATGGGGCTATGTTTCATTTTAATCCCGGGTGCGAGGTACGGGGCTGCTTCAGACTGTCCACAGCAGCTGACTGTGATTTACCTCATGCTCTAGTAGGGGCGTGATTTTGCCAGCTGTAGATAGTTTCTGCAATTGTGTGACATTTGGAATTTTGAGGACTTCAGAGGGTGCATCAATGATAGGGGGCAAGGAGAGGGGTGGGCTGTTGGTTGGTTGTGGTTTGTTAAGTACAAAGAAGGAACAAGAAAAAATGAAATGACCTGACAGAAAGATCAAACTTGCTCCTAGGAACTCGACGCCCCTAACCAGCAGGAAGTAGTCTAAGGAGAACACTGCCACCTTTCTCCTCTCTCCTTTGTTCTCCTGTGTACTGTTAGGGTATCAGAGGGCAGAAATGGGGTGGCAAAGGGTGGGAGAAAGAACCCACAAAGTAGCTAAAGCCCAGCTACAATGGATGTTAGAAATGCTTGTCTGTCTGTCACCACCCCCAACCTGTGTGTGTGTGTTTCTCTGTCTGTGTCTCTGTCTGTCTCTCTTTCTGATTGTCTCTGTTTCTGTCCCTGCCCCCCGCCCCCCCGACCACCATGTGTGTCTCCTCTCTTTCCCATACCCTCCCTCACCTTCCTGGCTTCGATGAATGCAAAAGGCCTTGCTGTACCATCTGCTCACACCACGATGTCTGCCTTAACCACAGGACCAAAGCAACAGAATAGAGTGTACAGGGATCGAGACTGACACACCCCAGAGAGCTCTCCCCTCCTTCCAACCCGACCCACTGATGGGTCCCCACTGCGGTGGGACGGTAACGGACGACTTCAGCTGCTAAAGCAAAGATTCCCGTTTCTTCCCTAGGACAGATAACCTTCCAGGGGATGTCTGTGAGGCCTGCTTAGCTGCTGAGGGCTGAGCTGTATTATCTGCTACACAACACATGTGGAAGCCCTAAGCCCCAGTAACTTAAGGGCTGTCTTCATTTGGAAACAGGGAGGCTGCAGAGGTTGATTAAGATTCGGTTAGGAGGGTGAGCCCTAAGCCAGCGACTGGTCTCCTTATATGAATCTGGACAGAGGGCAGCCCACGGGGACAAGCCACAGGACTCTCGTGATCAGCGAGGAAAGGACTGCTTGTTTCTGCCGCTACAAAATCGTCCCCCTGGTTCTACAGCCTAGTCCTATGGGGTGCCCTCTTTGCTACCACATAAGAAGTTCCTGCTCATTCTTCGGTGTTTGAATCACAAGTCATTTTTTGCTCTTTCTGGGGTCACAAGTGTCTCCAGATAATGAGCCTAGAATGACGTCTGGCAAGTCTTCCTAGGACCCACGTACAAGCTCATGAATTAGTGACTCCAAGTTCCCATAAGAATTCAAGTGTAACAGCTTCTATGTGTCCTAGGACCAGGAAAAAGTCTGTTCTTTGTGGGAAGGAGAAGAAGGAATCTGGCTCTGTTCTGTTGTCACGATTGGCCTTAAACTCCAAGGCTCAAGGGACTCCCCTGACTCAGACTTTACAGTAGTTGGGACTACAAGCATACACCTCTATGCCCAGTTTAAGAAAAAAAATTAATTCAAGAAAATAAGTTCTAGGGAACACCAACTGTACTTGCCTTCTGTACAACCCCCACCCCACTTCTACACTCCACCCCTCTGCTCCCTCTCCTGTCCCCTGCCCCCCNCTCCCTCTCCTGTCCCCTGCCCTCCCCCACCCCCAACCCAACCCAACCCCGTGCACTTCCATATGCCCATTGTTACACTGACGGGAGCCAATGCTACTCTAGATGTCAGTACAGGCCAGGGCGTGACAAGAACACGCACATCACTGATCTGTCATCTGACAATAGAATCACGGCTACTCACGAAACTGCTGCTGTTTTCTGTAATTCACGCTGGAAACCGAAAAAATGTCACTGCTACCTTTGGTTGGTCGCTTCCTGCCCAACTGCCCCCTTCCTGCGGTTCTCGGGGGAAGTAAGTTCAAGTAGGTCGTCCAGGAGGCCAACAGGTGATAAGTGTGTAAGAAACAGTGCAGTGTCTGTCCAAAGGTCGGCTGAAAAGGTCAAGAGGGTGGATGTCTTAAGGAAGGAAAAATGTCAGCTATGCTGTTATGAGAGAGAGCAAGAATCCACTCCTCCATTGTCAAAAATGTCCAGACTGCCGCTTGCATTGCTCCAGATCCAATTTTCAAGGCTGGCTTGCAAATGGAAAGGAATGTGCATTGCTTGGGAAATGGGCCTCTATGTTTTGAGTGGCCTCGGAGCCACTAAAAAGATGCATTAATCATTTTGCGAGCAAAATATCTTTTCTGTGCCTCTCCCACACACCTCATTCCCAATCCCAAGTGGTAGCGATTGAAACACATGGATTCATTCCCTTATTAGATAGTCATAGGGTTGCAACTGTCAGAAGCTAACCTATAGTTCCTCAAACATCTTTAAAATTATCGCTTATTTTTATTTTAATAGAGGACCTCATGTAGACCAGGCTGGCCTCAACTCACAATGTAGCAGTGGATGACCTGGAGTTCCTGATGCTTCCTGCTTCTACCTCCCATATACTGGAATAGATGGTATGTGCCAGGACTCCTAGTCCTTGTTTTTTGTTTGATATCTGCACACACATTCCATGGTTCACACTTAAATATAAGCTCCTTCCTCGTAGCCATTCAGGTAGGCACCAACTGAACCCCAAGTGTATGGTATGTCAGTCTATGGTAAAGATACAAAGCATTACTCCAGATCATTAAAGATCCCCTATTCTTGCCTCCAAGCCTATGTGTAGTATATCTTTTATAAACATGGCTCCATCCATCTGTTAATCAATTCATACATCAAACATTATGAGGATTAAAATTATTTTTGGAATGTGAGTAGTATGTATCAGGTTTCCAAGGAAAACTACTAGTTTGCAATTAAACCCTGATGCTGTTTCCTGAAGCCTGACCTTGCCCCAGTCCCCAACCCCCAAGTCAGAGAAGTGGGGCTCTTTCAGATTATAGATTCTCAGGGGACTATCCACATGGAGAAACTCTTCAAGCTTTTCAAATCAGAAACAAGGTGAGACATGTTCAGATCTGCCTTGAGAAGATGGGGAGGTGAGGGGACAGAGACGCCTTTCAAGTGCTCATGGGTAAGCACATTGAGTCACCCCACACCTGGGAGATTGTAGGATATCAGAGACCCCAAAGTCCACGGCCTGGCTTTACAGATTTACTGCAAATCCAACGATGGGAAGGAGCTCTCAGTCTAACTCAAGAGTCAGCGGGCAGTTGGCTTTTGGGGGTACTGTGACAGGACCTTTTGGATTTGGGACCATCCCAGGTTTCAGGGGTTTGGATTAGGAATGCTTGTCCAAGTTTGCCTTCTGCTGCTGTGAACAGCATGAGCCAAACACCCTGGGAGGAAAGGGTATATTTCACCCCACAGTCTCATCTCCACTGAGAGAAGTCAGAGCAGGAACTCAAGACAGGAACCTGGAGGCAGGAACAGAAGCAAAGGCTGTGGAGAATACTTCTTGTTAGTCTCTGTCCATGGCCCTCTGTGCTTGCTTTTTTCATACAACCAGGACTACCTGCCCAGAGACCAAGAACAAATACAGACCTCGTGATCTACTTAGCCAGATTCCAGAGCTGCTCGAGGCACCTTCCCTGTGTGCACCACACTTACTATTTGAACAGATGATCTTTTAAAAGTCTTATTTGTCCAACCTTCTTCTCTTATAAACCTGGATATCTGGAGGCCTAGAAATGAAGCTGTTTCTGGTTCCAAAGAAGCTACCTTCAGGGTTCCCATCATTGAGACATCAAGTTAATATATGATATGGTACACACACACCACAGTCACACAGCTGTATTTCTAGATCACTGTGGGAGAAAGTGCTCCAAACAGAGCAATCTGACAGGTATCTCATGGTGACAGCACAGAGCCTCTCTCCCAGTATGGGTGGCCAGTGCACCATTGTCTGTAGCTCAGGCTTTTACTGGGGATGCAGGCAGGATGCTAGTGCATAAGGCATACAGGACAGCTAAACAGCACTTGAAACAGGTCCCCAGACCTTAGCACCACTGAGGCCATGATGGAAGTGGCACTCAGGCCTTGGAATCCACCATGTGGGCAACAACACCTGCCAAGACCAGAACAAAGACCTAATCCACCAAAGTCCACAGTCCCGGGATACTCCCTAGACGTACTGATCTGTAGTTCTGCTTTTGGCTAACTGTTCTTGCTAACTGAGGCATCTCAACTGAGGATGTGCTTTTTAAGTCTTAAAAGTTCACCTGGAGAAAGGCTCAGGACTGCACTCCAATGCCAAACACCCAGTGCAGTTGTAGGCCAGCTAATAAAGGTCTTCTGTTGGCTTGAACCCATGTCCAAGTGGTCTTCTCTGGTGGATACCTCACAACACACCAAGGGGCAGCCTATTCCCATCCGTGACCAACCAGGCTCTGAGGGACGGCCAGTGGATCTCATTACCCTGATGTTCATTTTCATCAGCACCTAGCCAGGCCTTGAATACTCTCTCTCCTCAGGGCAGTCAGTCTTCCTTCAGGGAGCCTCCAGAGTCTGCAGTGGAAGCTTCTTGTTACTTCCCTTCCTTGTAGTCTTGTTAGCAACATGGAGGGATGAGGATATTCCAAAGAGCAATACAGGGGCCTCATCTGTCTACAACTCAAGCTGTGTAGACATTTTGCATTTCCCCAAGCTACAAATTTCCCTGAAAACTCCACCAGAAGCTCCCCTCTGGCCTCCTCCCAAATGAGCTCTTTCTGTTCCATGGAGAGCAGCTCTATGGTAAAATTTATGCATTTCAGGGAATGTGAAATGTCATCTTTTTGTGTTTCTAATGAAAAAAAAAAATAAAGTCAACAGCAGAGAGCCAGGTAAGCACCGAGTCCTAGCACTCATGAGGCAGAGGCAGGCAGATCTCAGTGAGTTCAAGACGATCCTGATCTAAATAATGAGACCCTGTTTCAAAACAAACTAATGAACAAAGGCATCTTGTTTACTCTCTCACTTTAAAAAAACAAGCAAACCTAAAACCATAGTTTCAGATGTATGAGACTACGGTTTTCAAATAGCAGATCACAGGCAACTCGTGGCGGTGGCCCCCTGAGAAATGACACAAAAGAGGGAAACAAGAATCATTGACCAGAGGGGATCGAGCAGCAGCTCAAGGGGAAAGAGAGGGAAGCATTGGGTGTCCGGGAGGATGGGGGCTAGCCTATTGAGGACTAGGGTTTAGTATTGTCTACAGTATGCCTCAGGTTGCCCAGCTCCAGCTACACACGGAACATAACAGAAGCCAGTACCCCGACACACATTTTCTTTCTTGGATGAAAATAAGAATCTATTGCAACAGCACATGAAGTGTAAAGTCCCTAAAATAGCCTAAATGTGGGGCATCTGATCTGGGGACTTCTAAAGCTACAGTTATTAAAATAAGTTGGTATTGTCAGAAAGATGAGAAGCTGGTCACTGCACAGAATAGGACCTGACAATAGATCAGATACGTGGTTGATTGATTTCTTTTTTTAAGTGAAAGCACAAGGACAATTCAGTGGAAAACCAGATTATTTTGTCAGAGAATGGCGGTGGACCAGATGGACATTCTTATGCAGACAGATGAAGCACAGTCACGTCTGTACCATGTGTGAGTACCAGCTCAGAGGCATCACAGGCTCACAGGCAAAAATCTAGCTTTTTGGTAATTGGTACCAGGGAGACTGGGGTGCCCTCTTGGAGTCTCAATAAAAGAATTGAAGAATGATCTCAAATAGGGGCTTGAGGAAAACACTATTAGACTTGGTTTAAAAATACCAGGTCAGGCAAGCCTCTTCCTTGAAGAGGGGGAAAGGTCATGTCATTTGAGTTAATCTGGGGTGGAGGTCATCCATGTGATGCCAGGCAGCCACATGGCAGGGTTCGAGAGGGAGGGAAAGCATGTTCAGAACAGAGACAGAAGGAAACTACAACGTATGCTTTATTGAGTCATGCTAAAAAGCCAGTAGACTTACCATCCTTAGCACGACTTGAGATGAACCCACCTTCCTAAAGTAGTCCTTTGGCTACATGGCTGATGGGCAGCTGATGCGTCTCCATGCTAGCCAGAGAGAGGAGATTTCCCTTAATGGCCTCTACTACTGCGTATCAGAGCATGGAGGTGCACATGCTGGGCTGTCTATAGCAACACCTAACAGCATAAAATTTCATCAAGATTAAGAATTTCAGCTGCTACTGAGAGAATGGCCAACCAATAACCAGCCCAACTTAAGACCCATCCCATGGGCAAGCACCAGTCCCTGACACTGTTAATGATTCTCTGTTATGCTTGCAGACAGGAGTCTAGCATGGCTGCGCTTTGAGAGGCTCCATCTAGCAGCTGACTCAGAAAGATGCAGACACCCACAGCCAAACAGCGGATGGAGCTTGGGGACTCTTATGGAAGAATAGGAGGAAGGATTGCGGGGCCTGAAGGAGATAGGAACTCCACAGGAAGACCAACAGAGTCAACTAACCTGGACCCTTGGGGCTCTCAGAGACTGAACCACCAAAGAACATACATGGGTTGGACCTCGGCTTCCCCACACATATGCAGTAGATGTGCAGCTTGACTTTCATTTGGGTCTTGGACAACTGGAATGGGGGCTATCCCAAAAGCTGTTGCCTGTACGTGGGATATGTTCTATTAGCTGGGCTGCCTTGTCTGGCCTAGGTGGGAGAGAAAGTGCCTAGCTCTCCAGAGATTTGATGTGAAGTGGTGTGGGGATACCTTGGCCACCATGACCAAGGCGACTTATAGAAGAGATTACTGGGCCTTACAGTTTCAAAGGGTGAGTCTATGACTGTCATGGAGAGGAACATGGCAGCCAGCAGACGTGTATGGTGCTTTAGCAGTAGCTGAGCACGTGCATATAAATCCATAAGTATGAGGCAGGGAGAGAGGGAGAGAGAGAGAGAGAGAGAGAGAGAGAGAGAGAGAGAGAGAGAGAGGGAGAGAGCTAGCTAACTGGAAATGGTGTGGGATTTTGAAACCTTAAACTCTGCCCTGAGTGACACACCTCTTCCTTCAATGTGGCCACACCTCCTAATCCTTCCCATGTTTCTACCAATTGGGGACCAAGTATTCAAATATATGAGCATATAAACACTCTCGTTTAAATTAACATACTCTCTAGATTGCTTTTAGTCATGGTGGGTTTTTTTGTTTGTTTGTTTGTTTTGTTTTGTTTTGAAAACAGGGTTTCTCTGTGTAGCCCTGGATATCCAGGAACTCACTCTGTAGACCAGGCTGGCTTTAAACTCTGAGATTCACCATCCTTTGCCTCCTGAGTGCTTGGGTTAAGGTGTGTGCCACCGCCACCTAGTGCTTATGTGGTTTTGTTTTAATCACCATAATAGAAACTTAAATGAAAAATAGTTGTGAGCCACCCCATGTGGCTGCTGGATAGTGACCTCAGGCCGTCCACACAAGCATTATATGCTTTTAGTTGCAAAGCCATCTTTTTTGGCTTTTTAAAACCTAAACAAATAAGCAAAAAACAAACAAACAAAAACAAAAAACAAACAAAACAAAACACAACAACAACAACAACAACAACCTTGGGTTTCTGGGATTTGAACTCAGGTCCTTATAAGGCACAAGAACTCTTAGCTGGTGAGTTGTCTCCCCAGCCTCAACCTGACATCAAACATGATGATACAGTTGTCCTTGCTGAGATTTTACACAACATAATTCTTAGGGGCTGCTTGGTACATTATGGAGTGTTTAGCAGTAACTCCAGTTTCTACATTCAAGTGCCAGTAACACCCCTAACATATAATCATGACAAAACCCATGTATTTACAATTGTCCACCGGGAGACAAAATCACCCACACAGGAGCACTGGGTTAAATAAACTCAATTTAAAAGGATTAAAGCAAGTATTTGCAGTAATAACTTGATGTGATTCTATCTATTGATGTACCTTTTAGACTAAGGCTAGGTTACAAGCTATTTTTCTCAATATCTCCAAGTAGCTGTGTGGGCGGGGGATCTACTTCCTATGGACTATTAAAAGCCTACCATTCAGTCAGTTGTGGAGAGACATAGACGAGTTGAGTTTGGATCTGTAGGGAGGCAGACAGGTCAGTCACAGACTACAGACCTCTCTCCAGGTCTCAGCTGTCAATGACCCTGTCCAGTGGGCATCATGAGTGTTCATTGGGAAACTAAATCCAGCAAAGAGGGGGAACGATGTGGCAAGATTCTTCAAGGGTTACAGACAGATTGGAGAAATTGATCTGAAAAGAGGCTTTGATTTTGTGGAATTTGAGGACCCAAGGGATGCAGATGGTGCTGTTTATGAACTTGATGGAAGTGAATTTTGCAGTGAAAGGGTTACTATTGAACATCCTTGGACTTGGACCCAGGCTTGAGGTGGGTGAGATAGAGGATGATACTCCAACCGTTTTAGCAGTTGCAGACCTTGTAAAGATAAGCGAAATGATCCACCTGGAAGAACAGAAAATCAACGTATAATTGAGAATTTCGTCTTCAAGAGTCAGCTGGCAGGGTCTCAAAGATTTCAAGAGACAAGCTGGGGAAGAGACAAGCTGGGGAAGAGACAAGCTGGGGAAGAGACAAGCTGGGGAAGAGACAAGCTGGGGAAGAGACAAGCTGGGGAAGAGACAAGCTGGGGAAGAGACAAGCTGGGGAAGTGGCCTTTGCAGACGCACATGAACCTAAACTAAATGAAGGGGTAGTCGAGTTTGCCTCTTACTGTGACTTAAAGAAAGCTCTTGAGAAACTTTCTGAAAAGGAAATTAACGGGAGAAAAAATCTAATTAAGTGAAGGCAGCAAAAGGCACAAGTCAAGAAGCCGGTCCACAATCTTGGACCAGGAATTCCTCTAGGTCTTATAGCTGATTTCAAGCAAGTCTTACAGCTAGCTGATCAAGGAGTAGGAGTTGGAGCCGGAGCCAGTCCAGTTCTGGTGGTCAGTGTTCTGTGTCTGAGAAGAGCCAGAAATGTGATTCTGGAGGTAGACAAAAGTCTCCAGCATCCGTGGATTGACAGAGACCCGAGTCTCAGTCCAGGTCCAAATCAATTGACAGTGGCAATTAAACTGTAAATACTTTGCCCTGGGACCTTTTTAAGAAACAAAACGGATTTCTAAGCCATACTTGCTGAAATTTCTGGTATGTATGTGCTTTTGTGTGGGGTGGTATTTGGAGGGGGATTGAGCTGCATTTCTTTGTAGATGTGAACCACCAAGGGGTTGGAAACCAATTGTATTAAATGTCTTTCGATAATCCTCTGTCCACACTTTTATGACTGTCTGAAGTATATAGTTTGTGTATATTGATAGAGTTCTTTTATAACTAAAACATTTAATTTTTGTACTAGAAAAACTTTTGACTATTTTCAGTTCATTGTTCAGATATGTTCACTAAAGATTAGTTTAATTACTCAATTAAACTAATGAATAGTTTTGGATACTTTCAAAGAGCTCAAAATTCACTTGTACATAGAGGCCTAATATGAATTTTCCTTGTTAGGGTCAAGGGTGTCTTTTTACCCATTAACAGCTGTAAACAGACATTAAAGTATCTGTTATTGATAGTAAAATATAAAGTATTATAAAAATTCTACTATTCTATTTCTAACTAGTGTAATTTATTCTTTTGTACACAGGCCCTGATTTTCAAGATAGAGAAGAAGAAGGAGATGGAGAAGGAGAAGGAGAAGGAGAGGGAGGAGAAAGAGAAGGAAGAGGAGGAGAAGGAGAAGAAAAATCCATCCTTATTAGTTTTACCCTTACTCTTTGTTACTGCTCACTGAAGAACTGCAAATGCCACCATTTTAATAAGCAATGCCTGAAGTCAGGCTCCCAGTAATAGAGGTCTCCAGCTCAAGGCATCATGGACATCAGATCCACAAGACACCTGGAATCTCTGCTTCCAGTTCCGTTGTCACAATGGAACTGCAGCTCTGCTTTAGGAAGATGATGTCATTCCTAGCTTCCACTCTCAGTCTTTTCTTAAGATTCAGGCAGGATCTACCGAATTCCTCCTTTACAGTGGGGCTCCTTAAGACTTGCCTTCCACTTGGACCGGTTCACGATTCATTTCAAACTCTTAGCAGCCAACACTATGACACCCTGCCCCCATATCGCCTTTATAGCTATTGGCTGTCATAGGAAGTGTTTCCATTTGAATCCTTTTCCAAGTTAGGATTCCGAGTCCCAGAAAGACATCTCCTTTACCCTAGTCTGCAAGAGTACTAAGGACATGTCCAGTCTGCCAGAGTGAGCTGACTCCAAGGCGTAGCAGTCTCTTCATGACTGAGGAGGAGTACTGTTGCACACTAACCCCTTGTTTCTTACAGATAACAAAAGATCCAAGGGCATGAAACATACCTGCCACTTCCTAAATACCAACAGGCTGCACCTCACAAGGTGTCTGGAGCCTAAGAAGTGAATTGAACTTCTAATCACATGGTTAGTCATATACCCAGTGATATTTGTATGCTGTAAAAGTCCTGGGTAATTGAGCCCTTTGCCATAGCTAGAACATTACTCTTGGGGTCAACTCAGCTCGTAGCCAAGTGAGGTATTCTAGAGAAAAGCCCATTTCAAGACCCTTGGGAATCCAAGGGTACTGTTCTGCCTTCAAAGGAAGGGTTTTCAGAACAGATACCGAGTTAACTCTACCTCATGGACTTGAAAGGACTAATTACACTGCAGATGGTCTGGGAAAGGTTGGAGCTGTACAGGTCAAAAGCATGTGAAATTAGTGTCCTGACTGAGAATGCCATTGCAGAACCTGGCATGAAGGGTTTGATGCCAAGGTCCAGCCCAGCACCCAGGCCTAAGGAAGGCAGCAAGAGTGGTATTGTGATCTGGGGCTAAAAGCTGATAACTTTTGGCAATTAATTCTCTCTTTAATTCTTTGCTATTCTGTGACAAAAAGCCTCTGGTCTGGCAATTAACTCCTGTTGATAGCAGCAAGGGATTAAGCAAAGAAGTTTAGTTACTTAGATTTTTTTTTTCCCCTTTCACTGAAAGGGCCCTTTTTCTGATCAGGCAAGAGGCTCAGAGTTCATTAACTCCTCGTAAGACAGAGTGAAAAGAAAAGGAAAGGGAAGGGAAGAAAAATAAGAGAGGGAAGAAAAAAAGGAAAGAAAGTTCAGCCACACACAGAGATGCACATACTGGATAAAGATGAAGAAGGCTGCATCGTAGCTTGATTGTAATTCTTAGTTTTTATATTTCTCAGGTTAATTGATCACATGGTTTTCTAAGCATTTTTTACATTCCATAAATTCATAGTAAGTTTAAGGCAATAGTTCATGTCATAGAGCGATATGACTTAAGGAATTATAGCAGAAATATTTACATGTCTTTTCATTAAGACTAGTACCTGACTAAACATTATCCGTAAGTTCATTATAAGTTTAAAGCATTCATTTTTATGTCATAAGTTAGAATGGTTTTGTCAAGAGATAAATCATCTGCCTTGGTCTTATTATTTTGAAGTTGTGCATTGATAGAGCAGTCCATCATCTATTTTTTGTCCTTGCATCTACAACAAAGGGAATTGAAGTGATAACCTAACTCAAATTAAAAGAGAGAGTTAGATCCTCACAGCCTACCATTGGACTGAGCACAGGATCCCCAATGAAAGAGCTAGAGGAAGGACCCAAGGAGCTGAAGGGGTTTACAGCTCCATAGGAGGAGCAACAATATGAACTAACCAGTACCCCTAGAGCTCCCTGGGACTAAACCACTGTCTTAGTCAGGGTTTCTATTCCTGCACAAACATCATGACCAAGAAGCAGTTGGGGAGGAAAGGGTTTATTCAGCTTACACTTCCATACAGCTGTTCATCACCAAAGGAACTCAGGCAGGTCAGGAAGCAGGAGCTGATGCAGAAGCCATGGAGGGATGTTCCTTACTGGCTTGATTCCTCTGGCTTGCTCAGCCTGCTCTCTTATAGAACCAAAACAACCAGCCCAGAGATGGCACCACCCACAAGGGGACCTCCCCCCTTGATCACTAATTGAGAAAAGGCCTTACAGCTGGATCTCGTGGAGGCATTTCCCCAACTGAAGCTCCTTTCTCTGTGATAACTTCAGCCTGTGTCAAGTTGACACATAAAACTAGCCAGTACAATTGTCCCCTTGTCAACTTGACACACAAACACATCACTAGTAATCCTCAACCCTTAGTTTCTTATTCATCCCCAAGATCTAAATACCTTTAAAAGTCTTTACATAGTAAAAGTTCAATCCCTTTTAAAATGTCCAATATCTTTTAAAATTCAAAGTCTTGTAACTGTGGGCTCCACTAAAATACTTTCTTCAAGAGGGAAAAATATCAGGGCACAGTCACAATCAAAAGCAAAAATCAATCTCTAACCATCCAATGTCTGGGATCCAACTCACAATCTTCTAAGCTCCTCCAAGGGCTTAGGTCACTTCTCCAGCCATGCCCTTTGTAGTACACAGTTTGTCTTCTAGGCTCCAGATGCCTGTACTCCACTGCTGCTGCTGTTCTTGTTGGTCACCCCATTGTACTGGCATCTTCAAAATGCTGCTGTCTTCCACTGTAACTTGGCTTCAACAATAGCCTCTCATAGGCTCTCTTCATGGTGTCAAGCATCAACTCCTTTGCATGACCCCTTCAGTCCTGGGACATTAATTGCAACTGAGGCTGCACCTTCACCAATGGCCTTCCATGGCCTCTCACAGTGCTGAGTCTCAGCTGCTCTTCATGACCCCTTCATGCCTTCAAAACCAGCACCACCTGGGTGACTCTTACACATTACTAAGTCCAGCCACAGCACAAGGTACAACCTTGGCTATCTCTGGAACACAGCCTCTGTGCTCTCAGAAAACACTTCTCAGAAGATTTCACCTCAGTGATACTGGTCTCTTCTTAATCACCGCTAATTTCTTAGGTCCAGCTAACCAGCATCAATAGTGCCAGCAAAGGTTTTGCTTTAGTAGTTCTGGTATCTTGTTAATCACAGCTGATTCTTCAACCCCAACTAACCAGAACCACAGAATCTTCACAATCAAAATAGCATTGGCCCTGAAGAGTCTTTAATCTTCCTTCTGAAATTTCACAAGCCAGGCCTCTTATCTTCTGCACTGTTCTCAACATTATCTTCCCTACACAACATTCGACAAAGCTCTTAACACAGAATGGATCTTCTGGCCCAAAGTTCCAAAGTCCTTTCACAGTCCTCCCCAAAATATGGTCAGGTTGTCACAGGAACACCCCACTCCTGGTACCAATTTGTCTTAGTCAGGGTTTCTATTCTTGCACAAACATCATGACCAAGAAGCAAGTTGGGGAGGAAAGGCTTTATTCAGCTCACACTTCCATACTGCTGTTCATCACCAAGGAAGTCAGGACTGGAACTCAAGCATGTCAGGAAGCAGGAGCTGATGCAGAAGCCATGGAGAGATGTTTCTTACTGGCTTGCTTGAACTGGCTTGCTCAGCCTGCTCTCTTATAAAACCAAGACTACCAGCCCAGAGATGGCACCACCCACAAGGGGACCTCCCCCCTTGATCACTAATTGAGAAAATGCCTTACAGCTGGATCTCGTGGAAGCATTTCCCCCAACTGAAGCTTCCTTCTCTGATAACTCCAGCCTGTGGCAAGTTGACACATAAAACCAGCCAGTAAAACCACCAACCAAACAGGGAGGGATCCATGGCTCTAGCTGCATATGTAGCAGAGGATAGCCTTGTTGGACATCAACAGGAAGAGAGGCCCTTGGTCCTGAGAAGGCTAAATGCTACCGTGTAGGAGAATCTCAAGAGAGGGAAGTGGGAATGGGTGGGTTGGTGAGCAGGGGGAGAGGGGATGGGATAGGGGGGTTTTGGAGGGGAAACCAGGAAAGGGGATAACATTTGAAATGTAAATAAAGAAAATATCTAATAAAAAATTAATAAATAAAGTGTAACAGACTGGAAATATGAAGCATCAAGCAGGAAAACTGCAGATTCAGACTACACCAAGACATTGTTTCCCACCAGCACGTGAGCCCGGGTGGTGAAGGACAAGGAGACAGATTCTCTCCTTAAGGGTGCAAAGTAGGGCAAACAGAGGGTAGTCTAGCAACATCCCCAAGTTTAGTACCCACAATAAATTCATATCGAGAAATTCTGTCTACAAATATCCTTGCACACATTAAGTTCCCAATGATGTATTGAAAATAGAAAAAACTGAAATCTTGTCAGCAAGGACTAAATTATATAATGTGTTATAGCCACAGAAGAGAATTCTACACTGCCGTTAGGAAGAAGGGGGCTGTGGAGATATCTGATTGTAATCTGCACATCTGTAATCCCAGCGTGCCTATCTAGATGAGAGTGAGAGACAGGAAGATGTCCAGAAGCTCACAGGTCAGCTAGCCAGATGTACATGGTGCCAAACAACACAGGGACGCTTTCTCAAAGAAGGTGGAAGACCCTTACCCAGGGCTATCCTCTGAATCTCTCTCTCTCTCTCTCTCTCTCTCTCTCTCTCTCTCTCTCTCTCTCTCACACACACACACACACACACACACACACACACACAATGGTGTGAACCACCCACATGCCCATCAACAATTCACGTATCCTTGGATAAATGAAGTGTTAATATACACATGATGGTGTGTCATTTGGCCATAAGAAGGAAATGAAATTTAGACAAATGCTGCAACATGGATGAAGTTCAATGACATCATGTAAGTGAAATAATCCAGATAGAATGAAATAGCCATGAATGTACATCTCCTGAGGCCTCTCGTGTTGCCATATCTGTTTGGGCGACAGAAGGCAACTATTGTTAGTAAGTTAGTATGGGATGGCTATGGAGGCAGGGCTTTGGATGCTATAGAGGTGTGGCTTTGGATGTTATGGAGGCGGGGCTTTGGATAGTTATGGAGGCGGGGCTTTGGATGTTATGGAGGCGGGGCTTTGGATGTTATGGAGGCGGGGCTTTGGATAGTTATGGAGGTTTGGCTTTGGAAGCATATAGAGGAAGGGCTTTGCTAGTGGGGTTCTGGTGGTGGTTGGTGACTGAATAATAAATACGAATGTGATCAGTTTCACTAAACTGGTACTTAAAAGTGATAAACGAGATACCAAACTTTCCAAATGCAGGGCTTTTACCTCTTTCTAGTCAAAACACAATTGCACAAGCAAGTTATTTCTGGACAATTATGTATTTTAGATAGGGAAAATGAAAACTTGAAGTCAACTGCCTGAGTTGGCTGCATAAGTATCCTGTTGAGGAATGACTCCTTGGGGCAGGTTCCCAGAACTAACAGACAGGAATATAGTATTTAACTTCAAAAGTCCTTAAACTCTCTCCAAAGAATACAGTCCTTCAGTCATGGGAGCCATTGGTTTCTTCATGGTTTTAGCTATCTTCCGCCCCACTGAAAATGTGGTCATCTTCCAGGTAGCAGGGCTTTTTTATGAGAGAGACATATCCTAAGAGCTAGACATGGCAATACTTTCTCAAACAACATACTTACTATCTAAACAGAGAATCAACCACATAAAGAAACTCTCCCAAATACAATCCCCAAAATAGACAGTCTCTAAGACAAAAGGCCCACTTTTATTACATGTGAATGTTTTGTTTCATTAACAAATTCAATGCTTCATTTTATTTAAATCCGTCATTCATTTTCAATATAAACATAAATCTGCATCTGCAGTGCTTTGGGGTTTTATTAGAAGGGAAAGTGACAGATGACCATGGAGCCCATATGTCTTGCTGTTTACTGTGTAGCAGAAGCCTCTTCATTTTTAATCAAAGGAGCACGAGGTATCTGGTGGGAAAGAGACATATTCAGAATCTACTTGAGATGGAATATGACAGTGTCAGCAGCCTAAGGGAACTGTGCGGCACTCCTGTGGCCATGTGTTTACTGTATGGTCCTGAAGCTCTCTCAAAGCTGAGAAGATCTCTCACCCCTGTCATTGAAGCCAGGAGGAGTACTGGGAGACCACTGAACAATGGTACGGACCAAAAAGACAAAGGAAACAGAGTAGAGAATGTCCAACTCTCAAAGTTTTCTAATTAGGAAAAATAACTCTCATATTAGGGTAGTTTTTTAGAACATGAAGGGACCCTAGAAGCTACCCTAATCTGCCCTCTTACAGACAACAACACATTCTCGTCTCTCAGGAGTTGGCTCACCAAGTATTTGGTTATCAATAGAGCAGGACTTGCACTGGCTGCTGATACCCTCCAACAAACTCAGCTTCATCATCTAGATAAAGCCCCCAGTTTTCCTAATTCCTACACTTGTTGGGAATTTACCATATATTTTCCCTAGGCATAGGAGGTGTTAGGGAAGGGCTGTAGTTTGTCGGTGGAATGCTTGCCTAATGCAGAAGGGCTGTAGTTCGTCGGTAGAGTGCTTGCCCAATATGCACAAAGCCTAGCATTTGATCCCCAGCACCACAGAAACATCAGCCTAGCGTGCCTGGAGTCTCAGCACTCAGGAGGAAGAGACAGAAGTTCAAGATAATCCTTGGCTATACCGGGAGTTTGATGCAGGTCTTCTGGCCTATGTCAGACTCCATCAAAGACAGGAAAAACAAATTGTGTGATGAACAGATCCTAGGCCAGGCCCACGCAGACATCTATCTAGTGCATGTGCATGAAAATGTAACATGCTAAAACAGCAGACCTCAGCATGGGGTTGTGATCCCTTTGGGGGTCAAAAGACCACGTCTCAGGGGGCGCTAAGACCATAGAAAAACACAGATGTTTCCATTATGCACCATAACAGAAGCAAAGTTACAGTTAATGAAGTAGCAATGAAAATATTGGTGGGGGTCTAGAGAGATGGCTTGGCAGTTAAGAGCACTGACTGCTCTTCTGGAGGTCCCGAGTTCAAATCCCAACAACCACATGGTGCTCACAACCATCTGTAATGGGATCTGATGACCTCTTCTGGTGTGTCTGAAGATAGCTACAGTGTACTTACATATAATAAAAAAAATAAATAAATAAAATATTTTTTATGGTCAGGGGTCACTACAACATGAGGAACTGTATTAAAGGGTTGCAGCATTAGGAAGGTTGAGAATCACTGGGGTAAAAATAAAAGAAACCAAATTAAACAAATACACAGAACCCTGCAGACCTCACAGCCTGGGCAGAATTTTATCATTTTTTGTGTGCCAGGAACAATAGGGTGCCAGTTCTCTTGGTGACCACAGCCATGACTCCAGGTGAGACCAGGACACTAAGTGAAGGAGAGCTGATGAGATGCTTGCACACCGACTACAGCAGAGCTGATGAGATGCTTGCACACCGACTACAGTTCAGAAGGTTCTGACACTGTGGGGAGACAGAGGCCTGAAGATCTGAGGCACGATTGCTTCAGCCGTCTTCTCTGGTTTGGAGTAGAATCCAGGCTGAAGAGCAAGAAAACGTGCCGAGGCTGTAGCTCAGCGACAGAGGGTTTGTCTAGCATTCAGGAGACCTTGGGTTTGATACCCAGCATTTGCTGTATGTGTATATGGTGTATATGTATGTGTATTTTTATATACAACTGAGATACTACATATAGATATATCTTTAAGTCTGAGCCCAATTTGGTGACTGATAAAGGAGAAATTGCAAAAAAAACAAAACAAACAAACAAACAAACAAAAAAACTAAAACCAGACATTCTGGGAAAGAACTCCATATCCACATATGACGGTGTACACCTATGAACCTGGTGTTCAAGAGGCTGAGGAAGGAGGTGTGATGGTTTGTACATGCTCAGCCAAGGGAGTGGCATTATTAGAAAGTGTGGCCTGTTGGAGTATGTGTGTCACTGTGGGTGTGGGCACAAGACCCTTGTCCTAGCTGCCTAGAAGCGAGTATTCTGCTAGCAGCCTTCAGATGAAGATATAGAACTCTCAGTTATGCCCGCACCATGCCTGCCTGGATGCTGCCATGCTCCCTCTTTGATGATAATGGACTGAACCTCTGAACCTGTAAGCCAGCCCCAATTAAATGAAGTCCTTTATAAGACTTGCATTGGTCATGGTGTCTGCTCACAGCAGTAAAACCCTGACTAAGACAGGAGGATTGTGAGTTCGGGGCCAGCACAGGCTATATAGCAAAACCTTATCTTAAAAATGAGTGGGAGAGGGGAGAGGATCTCACAAGCCATTGTACATAGAGACACATAGCCTGCCATTGTTCTTTTGTGTACTCACACCCCTTTACCATGAACCACACTGCAAAACACTGGAGGAGAAAGTCATGGCCTTGTGTGTCATGCCCCTGTCGGTCAGCACAGAGTGTATAGTGATGATTGACATATGCTTGGGAGCCTCCAAGCCACTGCAATAGCATCACTTTATTCAGAGGCATAGGACAGTGAAGGGTAGCTCATTCTGCCCAACTCTGAGGACACCACCAAAATCAGGAACAGCCGGGTCTCCTCATCCTTTATTCTCTCCATGTTTGGCTCTTCTGTGCCATCATCTGATGTGAGCATTTAGTGACAAGGTGCTACAAGATGTATGTAGCAACTGAGTCCCCTATCAACCTCCTGAAATTGTCACTTGCTGTGTATAATGACCAACTGAGCAAACTTCTGGCTCAGAGAAAGAGAACCACTTTGTACTGACCTTCAGGACTTATCTCACCTGTCAAACCTGACTTCTCAAACTCCAGTTGTGGTGGTTTGAGTACACTTGGCCCAGGGAGTGGCATAATTAGAAGGTGTGGCCTTCTTAAAGGAGGTGTGCCACTTTGGGAGTGGGCTTTGAGACCCTTCTCCTAGCTGCGTGGAAACCAGTCTTCTGTTTGCCTTCTGAACAAGATGTAGAACTCTCAGCTCCTTTTCTAGCACCAGGATGCTGCCGTGCTACCTGCCGTGATGTAAGACAACCCCAATTAAATGTTGTCTCTTATACAAGTTACCTTGGGCATGGTGTCTCTTCACAGCAATGGAAACCCTAAGACACTTGTGTTCATGGTACTAATCCTCACACTGATCAAATATGTGCTGTACTGAGATACAGACATTCTTCTTGGCTGTATAGCAATAGCTGTCTGCATAAAAACCTGCCTCTAAAACCACCCATCCAGGCTGCTGGACTGCAACCAAAAAACACGTTTGGAAAGAGCTCTTCAACAAGGTCTCACCAAGTACACAGAGTGGAATTTTTCTCTAAGGACATTCCTGAATAGTTTAAGGCAGCCGTCCTCAACCTGTGGGTCACGATCATGCCTATGATCATTAGGAAACACAGATATCAATATTATGATTCATAAAAGCAACAAAATTACAGTTATGAAGTAACAATTGAAATAATTTTGTGATGGGGTCACCACAACATGAGGAGCCGTGTTGAAGGGTCACAGCATTAGGAAGGTTGAGAACCTCTGCTTTAGCGGTTCACATGGAAAAGGAACTAACGTGGTGCTCACAGGAGGATGACTCAGGGAAAAGGCAAGAGAGACATTAAGATTGCAACTCCACAAGAAAAGCGGTATATGGCCAATTCTGTCATAGGAACATTCCCAACACCGTGGATAGGAATTCCATGCAACTTGTAAAGAAGGGTCAATGGGCTACCTACTAAAAGTTCTTTTCAAAAATGCAGAATAGACAACATCTTATTTTCCCCGAAGGTGGAGCACAGAGAACTGAAGGATGCTGAGGAGACAAACACAAGTCCTTTGAGGCTCTGGTGATTGATGAGTATTGATGAATAGTATTGATGAATAGTGAAACCCTTACTGTGGAAATTTCTGGAATGGAACCCTCTTTGGCTATCGTGATGTCTAGTATCAATTACTCCTTTTACAAAGCAGGTTCTGTGTGATCCAGCCAAGAGCAAAAATCTGGCCTGAGACTTGCAGGTTTCTCCTAGCTCCTGTTATTTTATGACCATATTTCAACAATTTGAAGTCTTTAGAACACATCTCAGTTACAGCCTTGCTTAGTTATTCAAACCCCTCAAGGTTCCCTGGCCACCTTCCCAGAGCTCTGAAGCAGGATGCCGATGGAGTTCATTAGAGAGAAGTGTGGAATCAGGTAGGCAGAGGTGACCTTGACTTACGGCTCCACCTCTCGTCTCTTCTCTTCTTTCCAATTCCCATGGCATTACCATTGAATTAACTTTATTATTATCAGGCATGCCGAACAGCCAATGACTGTTGCTCCACTGCTCAAAAACGAAAGGCAGATGGGTCATGTCTAATGGGACACTAAGTCATTGTTCAACTTCTTCTGCTCTTGTCAAAACTTTCCAAGGCTTGTAGCCATCCTGCAGAGCTGAGAATGAAAGCAAAGTACCAAACTAGGAATGCAGAATCCATGTCTGCATGTCTTTTCTTCAAAACAGACAGTCAGAGGAACATAGTAGTAGATAGAGAGGACCACAAGTAGTTAAACCATTCATGTGCACGAGGAGAGAACACGAATGGGAATGTACAAAAAACGAGGTGGCTGGGTTAATCTTCCTGGCGATGGGCCAATGTCACCTTCCTGGTCCTAAAAGTTCTTGGGGGTGCAGCTTTAATCCTCAGGGCCTCAGAATGCTGCTGTGTTTGGTAAAAGGAGGTTATAGGGTAAGCTCTAATCCAATAGAACTCATGTCCTTCTAGGAAACAATTAAGGTACAGACAGCAAGAGCTGAAGGATCATCATGTGAGGATACGGGGGTCGGTGGTGTGGGGGAAGGCAGCCAAAAAGGGAAGTCTTAGAAGAGACAATCTGAGGGGTAGACCTCTCAGCTTCTAGCCCCCGGAACTGTGAGTCCAGCCAGCACATGCAGATGTGTTTGCTGTAATGGCTCTGGCTGACGGATAGACCTAAATTCCACTTACTGCTCTGCCTGCTCCCTTTCTCCTTGTCCCACTTTGTGACCCATGGGTCCTTTATCCTTCCCTTCTTTCATCCTGTTCGCTCTGCTCTTTTGCGTCTTGGAGCCCCCTCCCACCTCTTCCCTTCTGCTCTACCCACTTCTCTCTTTCCTCTTTCTTAAGAGCTTCTCCCTCCATCTTCCCAGCCAGAGATGGAGCCTTGGAAAGGTGAGGACACTTGCGTCCTACACCCCCAGGTGTGACGAGAGCAGGTCTGTCCACTGAAGCCCATGAGTACATCTGGTGGCGGGGGGTCACCTGGTCTGCTCAATCAGCACTTCTGAATTTGTTTCTTCAGCCATAATTTTAGATGGCAATATAAATTCTCATATGGTTCCTGTGAGATTCAATTAAGTGTTTGCCTAGGCCACACGGGCTTGAGTATGCTTGTAATCAATCCATCACTCAGGAGGCAGAGGCAGGAGGATCACAAATTCAAGGTTATCCCCTGCTATAAAGGAGATCTGAGATTAACCTGAGCTGCATAAGATCCTGTCTCAAAAACCAAACAATTCCAATATAATGTATTGTTAAACATTTTGCCTTATAATCACTGTAACGAGTTTTTTAACCTAGCATTTTATGATATGAAATAATGAAAAATATAATAACTAATCAATAAATAAGAAACTTTATAACTTTGGATTGCATACATAAAAGGATCGTCCATTCATTTTCCTTTCCCTGTCCCCAAACAGGTTTTCCCTACTTGAACTTTTTACCTCACCCTCACCACTAAGGCCACTTCTCACAAATCTAGCACTGTTCATTTAAGATAACTTCAAAGGGCATGTTTTTAAAAGAATGACTGAGTGAATTCACATTATTTAAAGAAAACAGGCAGAGAAAGCAGTCAGCCACAGTAAGGGAATATACTTTAACGGCTGAGAGCATAGCAGTACCTTTGGCAAGCACAATTAAACTCTGAAAAAGCAAATTAACAACAACAGTGTCTTTACTTATGAAAATAAGAAAGGAAAAAAACGTAAATTGTAGCCCCTCTTGAGGCTCTGGAGAAGGTAGCTTAAACTCCTGCTATCTTTTCTTTGTTCAGTATGGCTAAATACTGAATAGGATAATAGGCCAAATTGATCTGGCACCTTCCATGTGAAAGCATTCTCAGGGAAATAAACAGAGTCCTCTTCCTGTGCTCTACTGAAACATTGTAATGCAACCGCAGAATTCTGATTTTTCCCAAGGCAGCAAGTTAGCTACCTGCCCCTTGTGCTTTTCTTTTGCAAAGATTTTGGGAAACTCGGGAAGACAAAAGTATTGTCGTGGATAGAAACAGTGTTATTTATTCTTTTAAAATAATACTTAAGGAATGGACAACCTTGACAACAATAAAACAAATTCTCTTTTATTTTTATTATTTTTTAAATTGTGTGTATGTATGCGTGCATGTGTGCTGGTTAATTTTTTGCCACCTTGACACAGCTGGGGTCATTGAGAGAAAAAAAAAAACCCAAAACCAAACAAACCAGCACCTCAACTGTGGAAAAAACTGCTGCATTAAGATTGGCTTTAGGCAAGTCTTGACTGATGTGGGAGGGGCTAGTCCACGGCAGGCAGTGGCATTCCTGAGAAGGTGGCACTGCTTGTATAAAATAAGCCATGTAAGCAGCACTCCTCCAGGGCCTCTGCTTCAGCCCCCGCTCTCTCCCTGATGGCTGTAGCTGTAAGGTGGGAACACCGCCCCCATCCCCACCCCCACCTCGGGTTGCTTTGCTCATGCTGTTCACAGCAGCAGAGGGCAAACTTGGACAAGCATTCCGAATCGGAACCCCTGAAACCTGGGATGGTCCCAAATCCAAAAGGTTCTGAATCAGAGTCATAGTACCCCAAAAAGCCAACTGCCCGCTGACCCCGAGTTAGACTGAGAGCTCCTTCTTACTCTCAGGTTTGCAGGAAACTTATAAAGCCAGGCCCTGGACTTCGGGATCTCCAATATTCTACAGTCTCCCAGGTGTAGGATGACTTACCCATGACATGAGCACTTGAAAGGCGTCTCTGTCCCCTCACCTCCCTGTCTTCTCACGGCTGATCTGAAATGTTTGTCAACTTGCTTCTAATTTTAAAAGCTTCAATATAAATAATTTCTCTGAGTCCATCTGAAAGAACCCTCCTGTCTGATTTCATAGGGGAAGAATCAGAGACTGCAGGAAACTTCAGCGTTTAATTGCAAACAAACCTTGTTCTTTTGAAGCCTAAAGTTAACATACTGTGGTGTGTGTGTGTGTGTGTGTGTGTGTGTGTGTGTGTGTTGCTTGCTTGCTTGCTTGCTTGCTTGTTAGTTAGTACAGATGGGAGAGCCCAGAAGAAGGCACTAGGGGATCTAGAGTTACAGGTAAGATTGTGGGTCACTTGACTGGGTACTGATGTGGGTGCAAAGAATGAAACTCCAGAGCAGTCCTTAACCTCTGAGCCTTCTGCCCTGCCCCGAGACCCCCATTGTTTAAAACTTTAGAAAGGACCACCTAACTTTTTCATGCTATCACAATCCAAGCTGAGCTAATGTTATGACTTAGCAGGTGTTGGCCTAGAAGCCAAATGTCCTAGCCACAGGACAAGGTGTTACTTGCCTACAGCGCGAGTGAGTGAGTGCAGACACACGTGCTAAATGAAACCTTACTCGAAAACTCATCCAGAGGCTCAAAATGGCCAGAGGGGCCAAGTCCCCTGAGCCCCAAGGTCTCCCAGCAACGCAAGCACGCGGTGGCTTGACGCTGCCTCCGCTGCCATGGCAACCTACTTGGCGGCATGCTTTGTGCTGTGTTGTTCTGGCGCCTCGCACCTGCTGTGCCCGCCGAAACTTTTCAAATCTCTAAGGCAGAGACTGTAGCGCCGCCAGGTCTTTTCAGGAAATAAAACGTGACCCAGGAGGATTTCGGCTACACACTGCTGGAGCGGTGGCAGCCGGCAGGCAACTCCTCTTACCTTTCTCAGCATTTCTCCGTTAGCAGGGCGTCCACGAAACCATCGCGCGCAGAGCCGGGAGTCTGGAAAGTCACCAGCGGAAGATGGGCACGAACTTTTCCAGGCATGCGTTCTCCTCCTCTGTTTCACAAAGGCGAGACCTGCCTGACCACTCGGTCCCCAAGTGGTTCATCCGAGTGGCTGTTGCAACAGTGGCAGGAGTTCAGATGGGCTACAAAGAGCGAATGGTGCAGCTGGCTAAGGCTCACCCAGACTTAGGTCCACTGTCGTCTAGGAACCAGCCCAGGATGAGGTAACCGTCCTCTGCCTGGACTAGGGAGACTTCCAAAGGGTTTTTCTCCCACCTCCCTCCTAGCCTTGCTGTTGAATATTCATAAGAAGGTGTGGTCTCTGTTCATCTTCTTGGGATCCTCCAGGGTCTCACGTATAAGCAGGAAAGAACTGGGGAAGATTTATGACTGAAGGAATCAGTAAGATGGGAGTGAGGTGGGGAGACACTATTGTTGATACTCGGGTTCAGTCTCTTCTCCCACCTAAGGCTGCACCGGGGTGCTCGCACACTCTCTGTCACCCCTACACAATTTCTAGATTGAGCAAATGAAGTTTCAAGTAAGTCTTGATTAAATCCCTTGGTATCGGACTTAAAGTGAAGGGCTTTCCTTTCTTGTCCATGATCTCATGATCTCATGCATAAAACAGTTTTACAGATACATGAACAGAACTTAGTAATTGCATGAACTCAGTTGACTCATCATAATGGATTACTCTCTGTTTTAAAATAGATGCAGCCTGCCTGGATTTCTGATGCACAGTCAAGTTGCTGTTTCAAATGGACTTTGGGGTGGGGTCAGGGGTTAAGAAAAATGCCAGGGCCTGAGGATCTTCATTGTTTTAGCTATGTTTCTACTGTGATAAAAAGACGTGAACAAGTCAACTTATAGATAGGTGTATTTCCAGATGGCAGAGGGAATGCATAGCCGTAGGGGCAGGTAGCTGAGAGCTGAGGAGAGAGAATAAACTAGGACTCAGAGCCCACTACTTCCTTCAACAAGACCACCCCCCCTAAACCTCCCAAAAAGCACTTTGAACCAGCAACCAAGTGTTCCAATGCTCTAAACTGGAAGTTGTCAACCTTCCTAACCCTTTAATACAGTTCCTCATGTTGTGGTGACCCCCAAACATAAAATCATTTTTGCTGCTACCGCATAACTATAATCTTGGTACTCTTATGGATCATAATGTAAATACCTGCTGTGCAGAATATCTGATATGTGACTTCCAAAGGGGTCACGCCATTGGCCTAGACTATGAGGACAGCACTTTCAAACCATCACACGGACCTGGTGATCTTCCAGGTGTTTCTCTCTCATCCTGAAACATTCACCATGGGAACTGTCACTAACTTACATCATGGACTTCAATCCAGCTGGCCACTTCAGATTCATAAGGCAATGACCACAGAAAGGCAGGCTGAGGCACCTTACTGTCATGAATTCTGAATATTTTATTCATTGTCTTAGCTCCTGCTGGAAGTGCATATGGGTTCAAAAGGAGCCTTGGAAGTAGACTGCCTTTTCAGCAATACATAGCACACCACCCAGTTTAGAATTTCCCAGTGCAAGGGTTGAGCTTAAATAAATCTGTGCAGACCTAAGAACACACCTGTTTAAGGCTCTCCAATTGCAGGAAAGAAATATGCTGCCTTCTCTAAACTGGACGTCACCCTGTGGTTCAGAAGAGAGGCAAAAGTGTATAGGCCACTTAAAAAGAAAGTTTAAATTACCTCTGTGTGTGTATATGTGTATGTATGTGTGTGTATGTATGTATGTATGTATGTATGTATGTATGTATGTGGTCTTTGTATGTATGTATGCATGCATGTATGTATGTATGTATGTATGTATGTAGTGTGTGTATGTGGTGTGTATGTATGTGTGTGGTATATGTATGTATGTGTGTGTGGGGGGGCTAAGTACCAGAGGCTTTCCATGGAGATCTCTGGCCAGGCCTGGTGCTAGGGTTCTGGCAAATGGAAGCAAGTGCGTGCAGGGAGCCTCCATCTCTGCTGTGCCTTCCAGGTCACTTGGTAACTCCAAGCTGCTCTGCACTGAGTCGGGTCAGGCTGTGCCCAGGAGAGGCTGAGAAGCCAACTAGCCAGTGAGGAGTGCTGTGGAGCCTCAGGCAGCGCTTCGCTTAGGGAGATCAGATCTCTTCCCAATTATTACAACTCGTAGAACAAAAGGCTCAGACAATGGAGTAGTTCTCATGCACCTTTAATTCCCTGGATGGATTTATATACAGTTTTGGGGATGATTCAAGGTTTGACAGCAGGTACCTCTCATTGGCTTGGACTGGGAGCTTGGGGAAAACCTTATTTGCATGTGGGAAGGCTTGTTGTTGTTCCTACATGACTGATAGCCACAGACCTCTCCTTCCAGGGGCTGTGGGGGAGGTAACTTTGACAGGAACCAGGGGCCCAGGAGACATGATCGAATACCTGCTGTCCCATGTAGGTGGAAATCACTACTCATCAAGTCATCTGGGTTCTAGACCTTTGCTAGACTGGAGACCAGGCTGTCTGCATGCAGCCCACTGCCCCACATACACACACACACACACACACACACACACACACACACACACACACACATAAACAGACACACACACAGGCAGATACACGTATATACATACACACACACACACACACACACACTGACTTGGCTTATGAGAATGAGGGGAAGGTAGGTTTCTCAGTAGAGGGTGCTCAGTGTACTGGAGATCTATACTGTAAAATTAAACACATTGAAAATGTGGTTGGAAGTAGACCATTGACCTAAAGGTGTTAGATAAGACAACAAAGGTCTGCAAAAAATATAAATGACCATTTTCAAGACATTAGGTGACAGCTTTTTAAACAGACTCCAAAAGCATAGTCAGAGAGACTAATAGGCTGGTCTTCATTGAAATGAAGACCTTTCAGGCTAGGGTATAGCTCTGCATCACATCTTTGCACCCTAGGTTTGACTCTTAGCACACGATGAAGCAAAACAGAATGAAGAATTTGTTCTGCATTGAAAGTCATAGGAGGTATTTGCAATCATATGTCCAGCAAGTGATTCCCTCTGAGCATTTGAGGAAACCCTATAACAACAAAACAAGATGCAAGTTATTGTCATTTATCTTTAATATTAGTTTGCTAAGTTGGAAAAGCAATTAGTGAAAGAACAAAGTTTTAAAAATTAGAATAT